>WAAB01025651.1:20217-32079 GCA_013389865.1 Piaya cayana | reverse complement strand
TCCTTATTTTATATATACAAACATGTATGTGCATATGTAGGTATATGTACATGTATTCAGAACATGCGACAGTTTCCCTCTGAAATTTTTGTGCATAATTCTCATTTTTGGAAGGGAGAGTTTGGCAACAATTTTATTGAGGTATATTGATTTACTGTTTGACACATATTCAAGCAAAAGGTTCCATCAGCACAAGAAGAGACATAATTTTCTAGGGCTGCACATATTTTCACACAGAATCCCTAGGTTGGACAAGACCCTCAGGATCATTGAGTCCAACCATTCTTATCAACCACTTTTGGCAGGACCATTGCCCCAGTATGCAGGATTACACATTCATTATTACACTGAGAATTATGGGTATGTCTGGAGGCCCTTAGGGAATAATGGGTGTATATAGAATTTCAAGAACGGAAAGAAGAGGTGTTATCGTTTCTACCAGTAGTTAACTTCTTCTTTGTTGTTCTGTGGGAAACTAAGGTTCATAGATTACAGCTACAGACATTTCTGGAAATGTCATTTATTTATGCCTTAAAATTATAAAGAGCTCAAACAGAGATGTATCAGTATCAGTTTTTAATATCTCTAGTAAAATTAATGTAAATATTTTCATGTATCCAGAATATCTATCATTAAACCACATGTAGACAGATTATTATGATAATAGTTAAGAACCATAAATATAGTCAAACATTTATGGGATGGAAATGAATATTTGTCTACACAAATGCTCTCTGCACACATTTATAAACCTTACGTTACAGGAGTTACTATGTATACAGTTATGTAATTCTATACATATAAATACTGTTTAGGATACTATATAAACCCTTGTCTAGATATTAATAGCTGTTAGTCTGTAGTTCAGCAGATTTCAGGCCTCTACCTACATGGGTTCTGTGGAGGAATGTATTTCACAGCACATAGAGGCTTTGCTTTTTATTGTATTAGATATCAATGGAGAAGAACATCGGTTTCTGGTATAATCTGGAACCATGGTGTTGAAGCCAAATGCTGAACAGAAGACATAAAGCAAAATAAAATACTTCACATTATTAGGCCATGGAAAGAAAGAGAAAAGAACAGGATTCTTAATTAAACTATTCTCATTCTGTGTAGTGTAACTAGGATTCTTTTACACATTTTTTTCATGAAATAAGACATGCTAAGGTGAGGGATCTCATCTGCTTACAAACACCTTTACTATACAGATAGTTTAACTTGTCAAAGGCTTCATTGAGAGTCACAAGTCGGTAGCAGCATATTCAGCCATTGAGCAGACCATAAACCATGCTTTCTTAACAGATATGTTCTGCTTCCATTTTTCTCCGTGTATTGAGGTAGTTAGCCACATGAACATTAATACGGGCCACTAGGATCACTGACCCCACACTTCAGCTTTTATAGAATCAGAGAATCATAAATTCAGAGAATCATAGAAGCATTTGGTTGGAAAAGACCTTTGAGATCATCAAGTCCAATCATACCTGCCCACTACTAAATCATATCACTATGCTCTTTATCTATGTGTCTTTTAAATACCTCCAGGAATGATGACTCTATGACCTCTCTGAGCATCCTATCACGTACCACTTCAGGAAAAAGACCAACATCCACCTTGCTACAACCTCCTTTAAGGTAGTTGTAGACAGTGATAAGGTCTCCCTTCTGCCTTTTTTTCTCTAGGCTAAACAACTTGAGTTCACTCAGCTGCTCCTCATAACATCTGTTCTTCAGCCCTTTCAGCAGCTTTGTTGCTCCAGGACCTCAATGTCTTTCTTTTAGTGAGGGTTTCGAAACTGAACACAGAATTAGAGGCATGGCCTCAGCAATGCTGCACCAGGGGCATAATAATTTCCCTCATTCTGCTGGTCACATCGTTTCGGATACAAGCCAAGATGCCATTGGCCTCTGTGGCCACCTGGGCTCACTGCTGGCTCATATTCATCTGGCTGTCAACAAAACACCCCCAGGTCTTTCTCTGCCAAGCAGCTTTCTAGCTAATGTTCCTCAGCCTATAGCACTTCTTGGGGTTTTTGGAAAAGACAAAACCCTGACATGATTCACTCCTAACCAGATACATGTGAAAAATCACAGACAGGGAGCACACAATAAGATTTACATTTCTGATAAGACTGAAACTTTAGGAAGCTTGAATTATTCCCTATCACCTCACAAAAGATGAGATCACTTTCAATTTCCTCACCACTAAGTTACAGAAGTACACACACACAAGATGCAAATGTATAGTACACAGATCAAGCTATAATTCTAATGAGTGTTTTAAGACTGGTAGGATGAAGAGAGTGGATGTTTTGTGGATGTTTTGTGGATGTCCCTGGGTAAAGGTAAAAATATGTTTTAGCCTGGAACAGTGGGGAAGGCGTTTGTTGGTCTGAGCAATCCCCTTGCATTCCTTTAGCACCATCTGCATCAAAACTGCACTATGTTCAGTGGTTTTCACCCGTTTAAACTTTCTCTAAATTAAGACTGTAAATTATTGGCAGTCATCATCATAATATAATATCCTGGGTCTTCAGGGGACTTGGAGACTTTGTAAATGATGAAGGGAGAGGGGTAATCTGCAATGAAATTACAACCTACTCAGGAAAGACAGACAAATGATAATAAAAAGGAGTTGTGATTTCTTCATCAGGNTGTGAAAAATCACAGACAGGGAGCACACAATAAGATTTACATTTCTGATAAGACTGAAACTTTAGGAAGCTTGAATTATTCCCTATCACCTCACAAAAGATGAGATCACTTTCAATTTCCTCACCACTAAGTTACAGAAGTACACACACACAAGATGCAAATGTATAGTACACAGATCAAGCTATAATTCTAATGAGTGTTTTAAGACTGGTAGGATGAAGCGAGTGGATGTTTTGTGGATGACCCTGGGTTAAAGGTAAAAATATGTATTTGCCTGGAACAGTGGGGAAGGTGTTTGGTGGTCTGAACAATCCCCTTGCATTCCTTCAGCACCATCTGCATCAAAACTGCGCTATGTTCAGTGATTTTCACCCGTCTAAACTTCTCGTTTGTGCTTTGAAAAAAAAGATCCTAAATTAAGACTGTAAATTATTGGCAGTCATCATCATAATATAATATCCCGGGTCTTCAGGTGACTTGGAGACTTTGTGTCAGTAACTGATGAAGGGAGAGGGGTAATCTGCAATGAAATTACAACCTACTCAGGAAAGACAGACAAATGATAATAAAAAGGAGTTGTGATTTCTTCATCAGGGAGGACTTAAGACAGAGAACCTAAGAGCTGAAGGCAGACCTCATGACAGTGAATAAAAAGATTCCCTTTATATAAGGCACTACAGAAAGACTAGAATATAACATAATTCAATCTTAATTTTACAACCTTTCTTGACAGTTTGTTTCATACTGAGAACATGAACAATACACTCATTTGTCATAGTGATGAATGTAAGAAACCAAGCAGAATTAAAAATAGATTAAGTAATACAATGTTAAAACATTATATTACCTTCTATAACACAAATAAAAAGTTATAGACTTGAAATTATACTACAGTTTCCCAGGTTCACTGAAAGCTTAGCTTTAAGTTGGCAGCTTGGTATAGCAACCTGAACTATTAACAGAGTTCAAGATTATATTTCTCAAGAACTGTATGTAGTGTAGTGAGATGATATTTCAGAGGAACTAATTTTGATTATAAGTTGTGTATTCATCTCCAGGAATGAGCCATAAGATGTCTAAATATTCTTCCAAGCAGAAGTTGTTAGAAAATTAGTCATTCTGAAAAGTACTCCACACCAAAAGAATCTTTGCCAAAGAAAATTAATTAGTTCCACACTTTAATAGAAAAACATTTTTTAAAATCCCCCTAGATATTAATTTGTTTAGGGTAAGATTGCAGATGTTGCCTTTTCTACAGTTATGCTTCTCTTCAGTGCATATTTGGAGTAGTTCACTTTTGCAGTCAACTGTATAATCATAAATGAATTCAGTTTATAGAATTAAGTGGTTTGGAGAGTCAGATTACGCAAGAAAAATATCCTTGACGCTGTAGTAAAATTTGTAAAGGTTAACATCTAGCTGGATAATTCTTTGAACCAGAAATGCTGCTAATCAGTAGAAAATAGGAGCATATTGTTCTGATTTACTTGTTATAAGTAGCTTCCTTATGGGACCATTTAATCACAATTGATATGATTCTCAGTTATACTCCTTATTCATTTTATTAAGCCTTAAGGTTAAAAAGCTGAGAGAGACCTAATATATGTACAAATGTAATTGAAATTGATTGCACTTCATATGCTTTTGTAATAACTGTAATAAATTACATTTGAAATGACAAATAAATGTCATTTATACAGATCTTTGGGTTTTAGTCTAGAAGTGGGGAATCTTTTAGACTGATATAAAACTTTGAAAACAAACTGCAAAAATTTCTTGAAAATACCTTAGTAGAAAGCTCAGACTGAATTATCAGGCCAGTACAATCAATACTTGGCCTAAATCAATACACAGTATTTGATATGCCAGATACTTTGTGAGGGAGTGAAACTCAATCTTCTTGCTCCCATAAATTACCCATATATTAAATATTATGCTGTTGGGTAAAACTAGCAGGGGAAGTCTTCTGATATCTTGAAACAAAGAACTCTATTTTCCCCATATATTGTCTTGACTAACATTGCAAGTACTATTTCTATTCATATTAAACTACAAGACTTAATAAAAAGTACTCTAGCTTCCAGTTTCATAAGATTCCAGTGGGTGATCATACAGTGTATTCCTTGCTCATCATTATCTGTAATTGCCTATTACAATTTATGTACTACACTGCTTAACACACATGGTACAAGTTACCACTGACATAAGTTGGAGTATCTACAAAGTGATTGATTTTCAGAGACTGACATCTCTAAAGCAGCCTACCATGAGTACAATGCACTGCTGCTATTCTGGAGTTGCAGATCTGATTCACACAACAGTTTCTCAGATGCCTGTACAGACCAGGTCCCTGCTGAGGTCTGTTCATATGTTCAGAAACTTCCTCAGTGACTTCCCTTAGTTTTCTGATTTTTTTCTATACAGGACGGTTCCACTTATTTGTATCATTATGCATGTGGGGTACTTTCAATTTGTTGTGTCATTAATTCATGGCTCTCCTTTGTTTTATTGATTTGCTTCTAAAAGATTCATTAGGAGATGAGTTTTCCAAACTTCTTCTCAGTGCAATAGAGCGTTTACTGTAGAGTTTGATTCCAAACGTGGAGTCAATGAGTTTATGTCTGATGTAAAATAACAAAAAAACCTGAGGAGAATGAAATAATAGATCAAGAAAGAACAGATCTTTACCCAAAATATTCTTTCAAGGTTCCTAGTGATGGAGTTTTCAGAGGTTTCCTACAGAATCCCTATCACTATCTTATTACCTGCACTGTCAAAAAAATTCTCCACCAATATATATGTTAAACTTCACTTACTGCAGCTTCATGGGTGTGGAAAGTAGACTATTCTCTTTCTCTTTGCAGTTTTATGTTTTTCTAGTTGGTTGTTTTCTAGTTACCCTTCTTATTGAGCTAAACTTTCTTAAGTCTTGCAGTTTTCTAGATTTATGGCTATTTTTTGTCTTCTGTACACACTCAAAATAATGCATATCTTTCACAGAATCACAGAATGGTCAGGGTTGAAATCACAGAATCATAATCACTAGGTTGGAAAAGACCCACAGAATCATGAAGTTTAACCAATCCTGTGAACCACTAAACCTTGCCCCTTAGCACCTCATCCACCTGTCTTTTAAACACCTCCAGGGATGGTTACTCATTCACCTCTCTGGGCAGCCTTTCCGGTGCCAAACGACCCTTTCCAGGAATATTTTTTTTTCTGATATCCAGCCTGAATTTCCCTTGATGGAGCTTGAGGCCCATCTTGTCCTGTCACTAAAGGAAGGGTCCTCTGGCGATCATTTAGTCCACTCCCCTCAGCTAAAGCAGGTTCACCAGAAGCAAGTTGAATAAGAATGTGTTCAGGTGGGTTTTTGGTAGTGTACTGACATATGACCCTCCCTCAGACAGAAAAACAAAGAAAGAAGAAAAGAACTGTCATTGGTTGTAGGGTCCAGTATTACTGGTACAAAGCTGTGGACGCCCCCTCCCTGGAGGTGTTCAAGGCCATACTTGATGGTGCCTTGAGCAGCCTGGTCTAGTGGGAATGCCACTGCCTGTGTCAGGGGATTGGAACATGATGATCTTTAAGGTTCCTTCCAACTCTAACCATTCCATTATCTTCAAGTATGTGAAGCATTTTCTTTCTATTATTCAAAATGATGTGCAATACATGGTTAGCAGTAGGAGAGGGGGATCAGTCTATGGTTACTTTAACTTGCATTCTTGTTTTATGGCTCTGTACAAAAACCTACTGTCATCTGGATATCATAGCAATCCTTACATAAAATTACATGGGACCAATATTACTTGATCAAAGTAAAAGAAAAAACCCTTGTTTTACTTATCAGCCATCTGCCACAAACCAGTATCATTTACTTAGGCTCTAAGTTACAGATACCATTTTAATAGTTCTGTTAGTGTTTGGGTGGTTTCTATGAAGAGTGTTTAATAAATGTTGTCCAGAAAAAGCTAGATACTTTTAATGCATAATCCTCTGGAATGTTTATTAAACAGTAACACAAAACATTCTGACATTTTTATGTCTGAGAATGTTATAAGGTTATTATGCATCCCATCAGTAATTCTGCATTACTGAAAACTGTGCAATATAATGAGTCTTACCAAAAGCAGATGCAGCTGAATTAATAATGGGGACATCAATGCACTATACAGTCACACAGTGGAAGGGTTAGGTTGGGGGTAAAGAATGCAGAAAAGATTCTGTTTCACTTTTGCAAGAAAAAGTGACTAAAATAAGATGAAATGGTGATATGAAGATTTGAAAATCCAGATGTAAAAGTACATTCACCTGTAAGGACTATTTCATTATGCACTTTATATATTTATTGTTTAATACAGAGTCTCTAGACTTAAGCATAAGATGAAGGAATTCTAAAAAATTACTTAAAACCATAATGTTCTTCAATTTACTTCTGTGAAGAGGTTTCTACATGTTACATTTTCTGTGAGTCCACCGTGCAAGGATCCTTTTATCACCTGTTAAATACATTCTATTCCTCTTAAATAACCACAAAGAAAGCTTAGTCTAAGGTTCATTACACTCATTACAAAGTCTTCAGAAGATGAAGGCTTCAGATAAAACTCAGTGTTTTGCCATAATGAACTGAGTAAATGTTGGTTTCCTGCAATAAAAATAATAGGTGAAATCTTGACCTATTGAAATCAATGGGAATCTCACCATTGATTTTAGCAAGACCAGCATTTCAACCAATAAACCTACCAAGCAAAATAGAAGTGGGTGAAGTTAAATAAGGAATTAACGTAAGAGAACCTATATGTTATTTCAGTCCTTGTTCAACCCTCCTTTGCCTGAGTGAATAACTCCTGATACTGCTGAGATGTATTCACTGAAAGCATTATGGCAATGTATCTAACAGCAAATATTTACAAAAGCATTTCATGAGTATTTCTGAAACAGGAAAACCAGCTTTGTTGTTATAATGAGTCAGTCTCAGACTCAATCAGTACTTTTTTTAGGGGTGAATAACCAAGGGCAGTTTCCCAAGACTGGACACCATGAGGAGTGTGTTAGACTGCAGTAATTAACAGTACAAACTATCCAATATTCCTCAATCTGTGCCTGTGTTCTTGATAGACAAATCATGCTTTAGCTCCACACAGATGCAGTCAGATCTTTCAAATGCAATCCTTTCTATAATGTGAGTAAACTAGCAGGCAAAGAGAACAGTTAGAAATACAAATATATTTTCTCTTTTAATTTTTATACAAAAATAAGATGCTATCAGAGGCCCTCAGCTTGTGTCTCTGAGACATACTAGGTATGCTGGAGAACAGTTGAAGTTTTATGGACATGAGCCAGGGGCTACTGAGGTAGTAGAAGCAAACAAGGTAACACCAATGAAATACCTCAAACGAATTAAGGGGTGTCACCTCTTAGAAGATGACACACCCTACAGCCTAGCTGAAGTGCCTCTACACCAATGCATGCAGCATAAGCAATAAAAATGAGGAGGTGGATGTTATTGTGCAGCAGGAAATCTACAATATAGATGTCCCAGAAACGTGGTGGGATGACTCGCATAACTGGAGTGTGGCAATACGTGACTATAAACCCTTCAGAAGGGACAGAAGAGGAAGGAGATGTAGTAGGGTAGCCATGTGTTTTAGAGTGTTTGGATTGTCTAAAGCTTAATGGTGGTGGCAGTGGGGTTGACTGTTTATGAGTAAGGATTGGGGGAAAGGCCAACAAGGCAGATATCACAGTGGGACTGTGTTACAGATCACCCAACCAAGATGAAGAAGCAGACAAAATACGCTATAAGCAGCTGGTAGAAGTCTTACAACTGCTAACCCTTTTTCTCATGAGGGCATTCAATCTACCATATATCTGTTAGAAATACAATACAGTGGAGAGGAAACATTCTAGGAGGTTCCTGGAGTGTGTGGAAGATAACTTCCTGGTACAGTTGGTAAGTAAGACAACGAGGGAAGTCATCCTGCTGGACCTGTTGTTTATGAACAGAGAAGGACTTGTGGGTGATGTGATGGTTGGAGGCCACCTTGGGCACAGTGACCAAGAAATCAGAGAGTTTGTGATTACTGGAAAAGTGGCAACAGGGGTCAGCAGAACTGCCATACTGGACTTAAGGAGGGTAGGCTGTTTAGCTCTGCAGACTGGTCTACAGAATCACTTAAGAGGCAGTCCTGAATGGCAAAGGAGTCCAGGAAAGCTCAACATTCTTCAAGAACAAAGTCTTAAAGATGCAGGAGAAGCCTGCTGAAAGATGAGCTGGTGGGGAAGGAAATTTGCCTGGTACAGCAGAGGATTTTGGCTGGAACTGAGGAGAAAAAGAATTTATGACCTCTGGAAGAAGAGACAGGTCACTCAGGAGGACTATAAAGAGGTTGTAAGGTTATGTAGGAAGAAAATTAAAAGGGCCAAAGCCCAACTGGAACTTGATCTGATGATAGCTGTAAAACACAATAAAAGCTAGTTTCTATAAGTACATCATCAGCAAGAGAAGAGGTAAGGAGAATATCCAGCCTTTTTTGGAAATGGGGGTAAACATGGTGACAAAAGAGGAGGAAAAGGCTGAGGTACTTAATACTTTCTTTGCCTCAGTCTTTAATAAGACCAGTTGTTTTCTGGATACTTAGCACCCTGAGATGAAAGACAGGGAAGGGCAAAAATGCTCACCAAGCCACTTTCCATCATTTATCAGCAGTTCTGGCTGGATGCAGAGGTCCCCACTGATTGGAGGTTAGGAAATGTGATGGCCATCTGCAAGAAGGGCCAGTTTTGAAGACATGGTTTAGTGGTGAACTTGGCAGGGTTAGGTTAATGATTGGATTTGATAATCTCAACTGTCTTTTACAACCTAAAAAAATCTGTGCACCTATTGGTGTTTCTTTATTGATCTGTGAAAATATCTAATTTATGATTTGTGATTTTTAATAAATATAGCCACTGTATTTTTGCACAGATTTTCCCAAACATCTATTACACACATGCACCGCATTGAACATATACAGCAAGGCAGTTTCGGAAAGCTGCAGACTAATAGATCAAGTACAGCCACATCATAGAGGTGATATGATCCTATCTGGAAAGAAAAAGCATCAAATGTGAGGAAATGAATGTGTTGGGACCTCATCATGGAGTGTATGAATGTACTTCAGAGCCCTGCATTTCTTTCAGAGGTGAAAGTTGTGGGAGAAATTTGAACTTCTTTTTCAGGTGTTCCATTATCTGGACTAGAATATGGAGAAGTACAACCATACAGTTTGTAGGGCTCTTTCATAGTGATTATTTGCAACCAAGGGATAGTTTGGAAAAATAAAATTAATGGTTAGAAAACCACAAGCAGCAAAGGGTGGCTAAAAATATTTTATCTGATGTGAAGGAGATATACAGGCAAAATAAATTCTGAACATAAAAGCATGGTGTAGAAATATGGATCAGTAAAACATCCCATGAACTACTCCAATATTTGTAACATTTTTCTCACAGTAATAAATGAAAGCAGAGTAAACTTACAGTGGGAGATGAAAATAGTAAAATGCACTGCAAACATTGTTCCACAATATGCAGTTTTCCTTGGCTGTTAAATCGTATTATAATACATTTCAAAATATTCAACAACGCACTTTTTCTACTACTTAAAACTCTCTGTAGATTTCCAGTCTAGAATGGTTACCTGGCAATTCAAGCAAATAATTTTGTTGCCTGAAACTGTAAGACATCCATTTTGGTTTTGACTATGATCACTGGGGTAAACAAACAAACAAACAACCACAAACTGCCTTATGGAGAAAATGTTCCACATTGTGGCAGTGTTCTTTGTCTGTAAAAACAGTTTGTTTGGTTGTTTTTTTAAGTACTAAGAGGTGCACATAAATTGTCTAATTTGTAATAAAACTTTTGTGAGCACATCAGAACACCTAACAGTAGTTACACCTAAGCACAAGAATGCTTACAGATAAATAGAAGCAGCCCTTCTCATCAATCACACTGACTCCTGCTCCTTTCTTTGAATGAATCAATTATTTAGTTGTGCAGCACATCTTTCACAATGAAACATGCTTACTACTGCAGAAACAGGTCCAATGTGATGAAAATTATTAGATAAAAGAGTGCTTGCTTAAGAAACAGCCCAGGGGAGGTGGGACATGATAGGATGTCTACCAAGGAGGACTCACACTTAAGTTTTACAGTACATTTCCCTGTGGTAAGCTTTGCTCTTTGAGGGTTTCATTTTGGAGCTGTCATGAAGCTTCTACCACAAATGCTCACTGCAACCTTGACACAGGAGGAAGCAGCCAAGGCTTGCTTCAGCTTATATCAGTAGATTGTGATAACTGAAAAAACATCAGGACTCTGTGACTGGAAGGGACTACCCAGACAGTCAGATTCCTGCCCCAACAGTCACAGGGTCAGCTGAGACTTGGGCTTCTACTGAAAACTTTGACATTTCCCCTCTTGGCAAGAACTCCATCTATGCACCCTTATGTCACCAGAGTGCCTTAACAGGTGAAAATACCACAGCTACAACCCTTTCTCTTTTACAGCTTGAGAACTACATTGTGGAAAACATGAAATCAGAGATGGTGCAGCTACAGCAGAATGCTGTGCAGAATCACACCGCCACCATGCTTGAGATAGGGACCAGCCTCCTCAGTCAGACAGCAGAACAGACGAGAAAACTCACGGATGTTGAAACCCAGGTACGTTCCCAGAACAGTTTTCTAAAAGCTGATCACTACAGAGAATGTTTCCCATTCTGTTTCTTTCCTAATGCATCTCCACATAAAACATTTCAACATAGGTCTCCAAGAAACATACGTGTTCTGTTTCTTGTTACCAACAGCAGCAATGACTGACCCTCATTATATATCTTTGTCTTGACTTCATTTGGTTAGTGTACTTAGCTGTGTTTGTGTAAGGTAGACAGACTGTTCAGGAAACCAAGTCAGCACTTGACATCAAATAAACAGCCCTGCTACTAGCTGTGAATAATACAAGTGTCAAGCTAAATAAAAAGTTTCAGGCTAAAATAGTCTTTGATCTCTGTTGCTGTTTGGTTCTTTACAAGAAACTTTATTTTCTAAAACACATTTCCAGGTTTTTGAAAAGTAGGATGTCTGCAGCTTTTAAACTGTGAAGAGTGGGAGAAAAGCATCAGCTTCTTTCTAAAACACTGTTCATTTGTTATTACTGTAA
>WAAB01025651.1:0-19507 GCA_013389865.1 Piaya cayana | reverse complement strand
GCACTTTCTCTACTACTTAAAACTCTCTGTAGATTTCCAGTCTAGAATGGTTACCTGGCAATTCAAGCAAATAATTTTGTTGCCTGAAACTGTAAGACATCCATTTTGGTTTTGACTATGATCACTGGGGTAAACAAACAAACAAACAACCACAAACTGCCTTATGGAGAAAATGTTCCACATTGTGGCAGTGTTCTTTGTCTGTAAAAACAGTTTGTTTGGTTGTTTTTTTAAGTACTAAGAGGTGCACATAAATTGTCTAATTTGTAATAAAACTTTTGTGAGCACATCAGAACACCTAACAGTAGTTACACCTAAGCACAAGAATGCTTACAGATAAATAGAAGCAGCCCTTCTCATCAATCACACTGACTCCTGCTCCTTTCTTTGAATGAATCAATTATTTAGTTGTGCAGCACATCTTTCACAATGAAACATGCTTACTACTGCAGAAACAGGTCCAATGTGATGAAAATTATTAGATAAAAGAGTGCTTGCTTAAGAAACAGCCCAGGGGAGGTGGGACATGATAGGATGTCTACCAAGGAGGACTCACACTTAAGTTTTACAGTACATTTCCCTGTGGTAAGCTTTGCTCTTTGAGGGTTTCATTTTGGAGCTGTCATGAAGCTTCTACCACAAATGCTCACTGCAACCTTGACACAGGAGGAAGCAGCCAAGGCTTGCTTCAGCTTATATCAGTAGATTGTGATAACTGGAAAAACATCAGGACTCTGTGACTGGAAGGGACTACCCAGATAGTCAGATTCCTGCCCCAACAGTCACAGGGTCAGCTGAGACTTGGGCTTCTACTGAAAACGTTGACATTTCCCCTCTTGGCAAGAACTCCATCTATGCACCCTTATGTCACCAGAGTGCCTTAACAGGGGAAAATACCACAGCTACAACCCTTTCTCTTTTACAGCTTGAGAACTACATTGTGGAAAACATGAAATCAGAGATGGTGCAGCTACAGCAGAATGCTGTGCAGAATCACACCGCCACCATGCTTGAGATAGGGACCAGCCTCCTCAGTCAGACAGCAGAACAGACAAGAAAACTCACGGATGTTGAAACCCAGGTACGTTCCCAGAACAGTTTTCTAAAAGCTGATCACTGCAGAGAATGTTTCCCTTTCTATTTATTTCCTAATGCATCTCCACACAAAACATTTGAACATAGGTCTCCAAGAAACATACGTGTTCTGTTTCTTGTTACCAACAGCAGCAATGACTGACCCTCATTATATATCTTTGTCTTGACTTCATTTGGTTAGTGTACTTAGCTGTGTTTGTGTAAGGTAGGCAGACTGTTCAGGAAACCAAGTCAGCACTTGACATCAAATAAACAGCCCTGCTACTAGCTGTGAATAATACAAGTGTCAAGCTAAATAAAAAGCTTCAGGCTAAAACAGTCTTTGATCTCTGCTGCTGTTTGGTTCTTTATTATTACAAGAAACTTTATTTTCTAAAACACATTTCCAGGTTTTTGAAAAGTAGGGTGTCTGCAGCTTTTAAACTGTGAAGAGTGGGAGAAAAGCATCAGCTTCTTTCTAAAACACTGTTCATTTGTTATTACTGTAAAAGTGTATAAAATCACATGTATTTAAAGAGTCATCTCCACATGACACCTAGCACTAAAATCATTGTTGTGACTGAAGTGACAAGAGTATAACTGTTATAAGACAGAGTACAATTTCACATTGGGCTTATTGTAAAGATAGATTTTACTTTTTGTCTTTTGATTCCTTTATCAGTTTAAGATGCATATTTGTTTTCCTTAGTTTTGCTGACTTCCTCTTGATCTTTGCAGCATATCATATAGTAGCAGTTGCACTGCATTTGCTGCTCATTCAAAAAAGGGGAGCTTAAATATTGCATTTATTTGGCTTGTTCTAGATTCATATGTACTTCTTGGAAAAATATATTTTCTGTTCTTATGTCCTTACTATCATTTACGATATCATTACCCAGTTTTTGCATGACTGCTTCATGTACTATAAGAAACAGAAGTAATTCTTTAAGACAGGTACAATGTTTTAAACAGGTTCCTGTATTTTTTTAATAACATTTGCTTATAAATGTGATCTCAAATGACAACAGTTTCTAAAACACAGTATATTGACTTATGAAAATATTGGAGAAAATCTTTTATTCAGTGTCAACAGAACATCTGAATAGAAACATTAGAGATGAAGACCTATGGTCTGTGGTATCACATGTTCAGAAATGAAAAAGGAGGTTTAGGAACTCTTCTCGTATCTCAAAAGACAAATATAGGTGCAAGTATTGAGTACTCATTCACAGGTTCCTCCATTAAGCAGGTAAGGGACAAAAATACATATTCCCTCTGTCTCACTTTTCCTTTGAGGAGTAGTTTCAAGGAAGAGGTATCACTCCATGATGAAGCAGATGTCTTCCTCCTTCTATACCTATTGCTGAAGAATTTAAGGGATGTTCAGTAGGTCAGTGGGAGTGGTTCTTCCTTGTTGCAGTACCTGCTCTGACTTTCAGCTCAGTGATGATATTTCCCACTTCCCCTCTTTCAGCAGTATGAGAAAGTCCCTGGCTCCACCATCAGTCAAGAAAGAGTGGTGTAGGTGGGTCAAGCAAGTGAAAACAGACTGCTCTTGGCAGTGATAGAGGTAGCCAGCTGCATGGCAGACAGCTGAAATTCTTAAGGATACAAGGAGGAGGAAGGCAAGCCAGGATCTCATGCCTGTAATAAGTAGCATTAGTACCACCGTAAAGAGGAATCTGAAGGACTGACAACAGAGTCTCTACCCCCTTAAAATCTCACTGCCATCTCGCAGTTCCTATTCCATCCAAAATACTACTGGTTCCCTTTAGGCTTTCTTTCCTATCTGAAGTTCTACTGACATTTTGTAGGCTGCTCCATAGATGTACCCTCTTTGGAAATCTGTTGGTGCTTTCCTGTCTTCTTACCCCCTGACAACCTTCGTAATACACCTTAATGTTCTGCCAGCTCCCTCTGAAACTGCAGTGATGATTCCTGGCACTTTCAAATAAATCCATTTTGAGCAACATAATGGCTGCATACTGATAATTTCCATTTTTTTTCAACCTTTGTACCCTTAAAAAAGGAAAAGTCAACTTGCTTTGTGAACATCAACAATTTTAAACAAAAATAAGGCACTAGACTGAGTTTAAGAGTTGTTCTTCTTGCTTTCTGTTCTGTAACAAATTCCTATTAGACATCTATGAGAAAATGTTACCATATAATTCTATGACACNACAGTATATTGACTTATGAAAATATTGGAGAAAATCTTTTATTCAGTGTCAACAGAACATCTGAATAGAAACATTAGAGATGAAGACCTATGGTCTGTGGTATCACATGTTCAGAAATGAAAAAGGAGGTTTAGGAACTCTTCTCGTATCTCAAAAGACAAATATAGGTGCAAGTATTGAGTACTCATTCACAGGTTCCTCCATTAAGCAGGTAAGGGACAAAAATACATATTCCCTCTGTCTCACTTTTCCTTTGAGGAGTAGTTTCAAGGAAGAGGTATCACTCCATGATGAAGCAGATGTCTTCCTCCTTCTATACCTATTGCTGAAGAATTTAAGGGATGTTCAGTAGGTCAGTGGGAGTGGTTCTTCCTTGTTGCAGTACCTGCTCTGACTTTCAGCTCAGTGATGATATTTCCCACTTCCCCTCTTTCAGCAGTATGAGAAAGTCCCTGGCTCCACCATCAGTCAAGAAAGAGTGGTGTAGGTGGGTCAAGCAAGTGAAAACAGACTGCTCTTGGCAGTGATAGAGGTAGCCAGCTGCATGGCAGACAGCTGAAATTCTTAAGGATACAAGGAGGAGGAAGGCAAGCCAGGATCTCATGCCTGTAATAAGTAGCATTAGTACCACCGTAAAGAGGAATCTGAAGGACTGACAACAGAGTCTCTACCCCCTTAAAATCTCACTGCCATCTCGCAGTTCCTATTCCATCCAAAATACTACTGGTTCCCTTTAGGCTTTCTTTCCTATCTGAAGTTCTACTGACATTTTGTAGGCTGCTCCATAGATGTACCCTCTTTGGAAATCTGTTGGTGCTTTCCTGTCTTCTTACCCCCTGACAACCTTCGTAATACACCTTAATGTTCTGCCAGCTCCCTCTGAAACTGCAGTGATGATTCCTGGCACTTTCAAATAAATCCATTTTGAGCAACATAATGGCTGCATACTGATAATTTCCATTTTTTTTCAACCTTTGTACCCTTAAAAAAGGAAAAGTCAACTTGCTTTGTGAACATCAACAATTTTAAACAAAAATAAGGCACTAGACTGAGTTTAAGAGTCGATCTTTTTGCTTTCTGTTCTGTAACAAATTCCTATTAGACATCTATGAGAAAATGTTACCATATAATTCTATGATGTTAGTGATAAGCACTCTTCAAAGAAAGATCTGATAAGTTCCATTAAAGAGGTATCATGTATATGTATGTTTAGTAAAACTTGCTCTATTGTTATAGGTCACCAATTAATTTGCATAAAGCAATGTTTAGTATCATAGTCTTCATCTTAAAAATCTGTGTAAAAGTGCAAGTAGTGATAACATAAGCAGATACATGACTTTTCCCAATACTGCAAAAGAGAGAACTCAGGAGAAAGCTAAAGTAGAAGCTCTATTTAGAAAAAAGTGGATGTAACATTTTGGCTTCATTCCAAGTACTCCTGCACTCTTTTAGCTTAAGCATGATTTGCAGGAATGCATGTTTGAGACATGCCTTTTGTTCTTACCATTAAATAAAGCTTATTTGGCAGTCAACTTTCCTTTTTCTGCTGGCCTAGTAATATTCTACAGTAAATAGGGTGCTAGAATATCAGCTGGTACATATCAATGTAGCTTGATTGAGTTAATTTACACCAGCTGAGCAACTGAGGTTAGAAAAGGATTTGGAAGTAATTTTTGAGGAATCATCAAATCAGAATGGAATGGTTGCATTATGCTATTATGACAACATAACCTGGACCAGAAACTTTAATGTTTTTAATTTATCCTAAAGGTGCTAAATCAAACATCCAGGCTCGAAATTCAGCTACTGGAAAATTCACTGTCAACGTACAAGCTAGAAAAACAGCTGCTACAACAGACACACGAAATCCTGAAAATTCATGAGAAAAACAGGTAAGAACGAGTAGTTGGTCTTTTGCACTCTTTCTCTGTTCATCATAAAGTAGCCTTTGTTCCAAGTATCTGATTAATGGACAAAGCAAATATGGTAAGTGGAGAGTATAGAAATATTTATGAATAGCTAGAAGAGCTAGGGTATGAACTTACACTGTTTTAGATCCTGTATGATAAATGAAAGTTGATTTCTACTATTTTTCATGTGTGACCTAAGTTTACATTTCAGCGTGTGTCATGACAACGTAGTCACATGACCATAGTTCCTGTTGAGGAAGAGCATAGGGGTAAATTGTATGAGCAGTTTCAAATAGAAAAATATATTAGTAATTAATTATGAGATTATCAGTTACCTTAAAGTGCGGAAGAAAAAGAAAATCTTCAGTAGTTCACCTTCCTGGTTTTAACATGTAGAAGGATCTGTCTCCTTTTGGACTGAACTGTGTATGAAATATTTGTAGCCATGCTCCATTTAAAGAATAATTGAATGATGAACATTTGGGGTTTTATGTTGAAATTGAACAGAAGCATCGTTTTGCAGAGCATAACATTAAGCAGTAAAGGGAAAGTCAAGATATTCCAGGGTTGTCCCTTTCTGTGTTAAACAGAAGCACTTCTGTGTGAGAGGTGCTTCTGTGTGAGAGGTGCTTCTGTGTGAGAGGTGCTTCTGTGTCATAGTATCTCAAGTCACTGCATTTAGCAATCCAGTATCTCAGAGAGCATGTGTGATGGGTTGACCTTGTCTGGCTGCCAGATAGTGAGAAATAAAATAAATAAAAAAAAAAAGCTAAAAAGATCTTTCCCACCAACTTCCCCTTCTTTTAAGGCTCAGCTTGACTCCTGACTCTTCCATATCCTCCTCTGAACAGTACAGAGTATGAAGAACTGTGGTAGTGGTCAGTTTACAACACTTGGCCTCTCCTTCCTCATATTCTTTCCCTTTTCCAGTGTGGTCTTTCTCCTGGGCTGCAGTCCTTCAAAACAAGATTGCTCTAACGTGAGCTCTCCACAGGCTGCAGTTCTTTCTGGACATCTCAACCTGCTCCAGTGCGGGATACTCCAAGAGAAATATCTGCTCTATCAGGGACTGCAGGGGAATCTCTGCTCTGGTGCCTCCTCCTCTCCTTTTTCTCTGACTTTGGTATCTGTAGCATTGTTTCTCTTACTTTTTCCCCCTCATTTCCCACATTGTCACATGGTGGTTTTAACCTTCCTTAAATATGTCTTCCCCAAGGTGCAATCTACCTTGGCTCAGGGGCTCAACTGTGCCCTTTTGTGGGTCTGTTTGGGCTGGCTGGACCCAAGTGCATCCAGCAGCCCTGTCCTCTCCTTAGAGAGGCTGTCCTTGCAGCCTCCAAGAAGCCCAAACCTGGAAACCTGCCCCGAGAAAGTAGGTAAATTCATTTTCCTTCTTAGATTCCCTTCTACAGACATAAAGCTCATTCCTGCCTATGTAAAAAAGCTGAGTTTAAGCAGGAAGGACAGTAAGTGCTTCCACTCCATGGATTCACTCTTTGATTCCTCCTAAAAAGAACAAATGGGACATAAATCTGACTAGGACTGAAATTTCTGATTCCTGTATCCACATCGTACACTGAAATAAGGCTAACAGCTTTGAAAGTGGAGTAGCTACTGAAGCTCCATGTACAAGCTTTAGTGCACTGTTTAAACTGATATTAAATAGTTTGCCCAAAAATTTAGGGCAGCATGATGTCAGTGCTGCTGCACAGGAATTGGCAACTGAGGCAGAAAACTTTGCCCAGGGTCTTGCATAAGGAAGACTAATGCCACAAGGGGCAAGGAGCTACTGGAAAAAGAAGGGAAAGAAACAGAAAAATATTAAAAACAAACAAAAAATATTTATACCAAGAAAAGGGGGGTTTAAATGTAGCTAGATGTAAAGCTAGTCAAATAATACACTGGTTGTGAAATCCAATTTAGTTTATTTAATCTAATAACCCTTTATAGCCAGTAATTCCAGCAAATGTTATTCTGGAGAAGTTGGATTACACTGAAAAATCTTGAACTCCACAGTTTTCCCCTGAATGACTGGAAATACAAATAAATTAGTATGAGATTAACTTTGACTTCAGCCTTCTCAAAATTAAGTAATTCACCTAAACTGTGTATATGGGCTCTCCCTGTAGTCCATGGACAAAGTGAGCATGTACAGGAGACAGCTCATCCAACATATTTTAAAATGCTATTTCAAATTCAGATTAAACCAAGCATTAGTTTAACATATAAATATTTGTATTTTTTGTCTGCTGCATTCTGCTTAGCAACAAAATTATATTGGCTGCTCAAGAGACTGTCTCTTGTACACTCAATAATCTGAATTTATTTATTTATCTTAAGAATGTGTCAGGGTGTAAAACCTTAATGTCAGTAAACATATAAGTTTTACTTAAACTGACCTTTGACTTATCTGGCATTATGATGAAATGATCTGTGACATGACAAAATTATCTGCTTTGGGATTTTGGCAGAAAAAGAGGGATATGTTTAAAAGCACATTCTATACCCAATTTTGTCTCTCAGAAGTATAGTTGTATATGGGTTAATGGAAAAAGACATGGAATATCGTCTTATAATGAAACAAAAACCCGGCACACATTGTCCAAGTTCTGTTACTCTCTCTCTGGTCCTGGTAAAATTAGGAAAAGGGCAGTGTTCTGATTACATTAAAATATGGATCATAACATACTGTATCAACATCTATTCCCAACAAAGACATGTATAATCTTGGTCTTGTAGGTCTTGATCTTGACACCAGTTATGAGTGTGTCATGTTCACTACAGTACAAGTGCTAATGATCTCATCAGATACTAGATTTCTGGACATAGACAGTATTTATAAATTACCCATCAGGCTATGTTCAGTAGCTATTTGCAGTTGGAATGCCTTCATCCTTCTCTACGTCACTTTCACATCAATAAAACAGAGAAAACTCCTTTTAACTGGATTGCCTACATGGACTGTGAGCTTTTTTGGAAAGGGCCTCTCTTTTGCAGTAGGTGTACACTATGGTGGGAGTAAGTGAAGGAACTATTATTGTCACAAAAACAACCAAAACAGATGGAGTAATGTGGGCAGATAATTTTTTTCTCTATTCTAAAATTTCCTGTATGTAAAAGAAAAACAATGATATTAATCACTTTCAACAAACTGGATTTTGTATGAAAGTAATACAGAATCTTTTAGTAGTAATAAATTATAGCTAATGTTCTACAGTAACTTGTATATTAACTTTAAATAAAATGAACACTGCATATCAACAGGGGATCAACACATGTTCTTTAGTCTAAAATATATCTGTTCTTGGACTTTCCCTTTACTTCCTGCCTCTGATGGGAAGAGCAGCCAATTTTTTTTTCTTTTTCTCTCACTGATGTGAAAGATATTCCATGGCATAAGTAGAGTCACATTTGCCCCAGAATCATGTTTCTACTGAGTGCTCTCATGCCATACATAATTTAGGTTTTTGGGTTCCCATCCACTATAATATAAATGGTAGTTTCTTCTATTGCCATTTTTTTTCTCCCACAAGAGCTTTCTAAAAATTATTTTCACTTATTTTTGAAAGATTTCCCTGCTTAAGTGCCTTTATGAACCCTCTTTTTATTTCCAGTTTACTAGCTACATTTAACTTATTGTGTACCATTTATTTCAATATGCAAGTGTGAAAACTACATTTTATTTACTCAAAAGTTATTTACTCAAATGAAAAAAAATGAAGAAACATACAGTAGAATTCCACATCTTCCAGCAATAAATAGTGGAAGTGAAATTTAAACATAAAAACCAGCTTGACTTTGCAGACAACCAAACTTCATTAACATGTTGTATCCTATGAAAGGTGAAGGATCAAGATTCTTGAATCTCCATCTGACTGTGTGAACGATGAGGAAATGTCATATGTCTGTTTGCAGGTTTTGCATATACTAAAAGATAAATCTAGATTTTTCACTTTGCTTTTATGATTTCAATGCAATTTCAATGCAAGCTTGTCACTGATATAAAAATAGCCTTACTGATGTTAAGTGACCCATTACTTTACCAACTTTGAGAAGTATGGCAACAGATATTTTAAATTTTCTCAATCTGATCAGACAATATCAGACCATCAAAGAAAACATAAGTGGTCAGCACCTAACAGACTAGTGAAAATTTCAGTCATGTAAAAGCCAGTACAAAAGACTCTGTCTCAAAGAGAAAAATACCCTTCTTGCACTCAAAAGTAAGCATTTAAGTCCTCTAATTGTTTGTCTTCCCACACACATGTAATGTAAGAAAAACACATGTTCAGCCACAGAATTTTTTTCTAATGTGAAATAATTTGTCTTTATTTATTAAAGAGATCAACAAAGTAAATTTTTATATGTAATTTTAATAAATCCACATTTTATAAAACATTATTTTAATACAAAAGTCATCCATCTCAAAGATCTGTTCTGTATCATATATCTAAATTGAGGTCTCTGAAAACAGAAAAAAAAAAAAAAATCTTAAGCTGCTGTGGTCTGGAATGGATTAGTGAATGTACTACCTGCCTTATAAGGTGGATTGTCTAAATCAGACTTTCCTTCCTCCCCAGAGGGCTACCAGAGTGCTTTTAATATGTTCTACTGCATGACCTTTCAAAATGACAGCAGTTTTGAATGGAAGTCATTCTTTGACTTCTGTACAGGCTGCCTATTCTCTCCAGTGTTATCAGAGGTCTTTTTCTAAATCAGCTGGACACAGCACATTTGCACAGAGGCATCCCACTGGCTTATATCCTGACAAAGTTAACACATCATTTGCATGGTTGAAACTAGACTCCTAGTTTCACCAAGATCAGTAGGTTAGACATTGAGACATGGCTAGCCCTTAGGAAAATAAGTTTACCTGAATTTGGAGGGTTTGTGTGTGTGTTTTTATTTTTAATTTAACTGTCTTCTAGATAATGACTCAAAAAAGTCATCGCCTAATGGATAATATTGGTATGTATCCATGTTAATAATATTTGTTTCTTTACAGCTTCATTCTGCTCCCCATATGTCCAATTTGTTTCCTCAAATTGAAAGCTATCATTATAAACAACACACATACATATGTGATTGTGCATGTGTGTATCTACGTGTGTGTATATATATGGTGCTTCTAGGGAATGGTGTTTTATTTTTATTGAGTATTGTAGTTCCCATGACTGCTTCATCTGTCTACATCAGTAATGTTTTCAAACATACAGGAATTTCAACCATATAGGGAAAGTATGGGAATTGTATCTGAAACTTACAATAAATGCTGTCATTGCATTGTGGTCCTACCATTTTAACAAAAACTGTTATAAAAGAGTGTTATGTCACAATTTCAGTTAGCCTTTACAGACTTTTTGATCAGTTGGTATAAAGGCAGCCTTTTTTTTCTTTAATATTTTATGTCAAAACTCATGAATAAAAATTGGTAGAAATATTTTCATTTTAAGTCTATATTCACAGGACCTTTTAAAAAAATGGAGAAAATACCTTTACCAAACACTCAAAAAAGTTATTTCTACATAGTATTAGTCTATTAGAAATTATCTCATGTCACAAGGGAAAAAAAAGAGAAAACAGACTGATCTCAAAACTGTTTAAAAAATCTAAATATCTTTTAAGTTGTTTTCAAGATCTTCTGATGTAGTTTTTAACTCCTTTTTTAATGTAAATGAGCTATAACAAATCTGAATGAAACAATACAAATGAAAAATTCTGGCCACATTGCAGTCAAAGACCATAAGAGCAACTTTTCTCATGCTATTTAAGCATTTCTTCTTTTTGAAATAGGCTAAGGCAGAAATCTCCAATCCATGTGAAGTCTTTGCTTTTGCTCATTTGGTTCTTTGGCTTCTCATTGAATTAATGTTTTGGATTTCTCACAGGTATAGAGGGAGTTGTCCTATTCTAAGACTTATTGTTATCTGTTGTATAGTGATGGGTATCAAAGAATCATTGCATAACTATATATGTGTTAGTTTTGAAGTTTATAATAATAGGACTCCAAATAAACTTAGAAAATTGCACAGGAACCAAGTTCTGTGATATTGCCATCTTTACCCCACGTTGTAGACACAATGCTCATAAATATTAGGTTGTATTATTACTAAAGCCTTAAAACGCCTGCTTGCTGTCTGTCCCTGTAGACACCAAACTGGGAAACTCTTCTTGACTGCTTCTTCCTTCTTGCCTGGTATTACCTGCTACTGCTCCTTTATGTGGGAGGTGACAAAGCTGCAGTATGTAGCCCAAGGGTGATCAAAAGAGATTTTAGGGCTTTGGGATAGCTAGTGAGGGAATCTGGAGCCCAGACGATTTTTCATCCCTCCTTCCACTTACAGGCAGTGACATTGGAAAGTTCAAATGGGTCCAGTCCACTAAACCATGGCTCCATGGCTGGTGTCACTGTAATAGCTTTGGAGTTTTTGACAATGGGATGGCCTACACGGCACCACGTTTACAGGTATCAGATGGGAGGCATCTTTGGGAAGAGAGTCCTTGCTCAGAAGATTGCAGGGTTCATTTGATAGGGCTTTAAACTCGATGTGAAGGGGGAGGGGGATGGTATCAGGCTAGCCTATGACAAGCTGCGGGAGGACACACAATGGTTAGAGAGATAGAGTACTGGTATGGGCTCTCCACCTGCTGCCCTCGCCATGCGCAGCACAGTTGAAGTCTTGTAGAGAGGAGGAGAGGCACTCCTGTGGTGCTGGGTGCCAGCAAGGAAACTTCAGCAGAACAACTAAGGGAAATAAGAGGTGTTTCACTAAGAAGGTGATGCAGCTAACAGCCCAGCTGAAGTATCTCTATGTAAATACACACAGTTTGGGCAATGAACAGGGAGTTGGAAGCTATGATGCTGCTAGTGTGGCAATCTGTGGCTACAGGCTGTTCAGAAAGGACAGACTGGGAAGGGGGGGTGGAAGCGTTTCCCTCTGTATCAGGAGATGAATAGAGTGTGAAGAGCTGTCTTTGAAGAATAGCCACAAGCAGGTTGAAAGGTTATGGGCAGGAATAAAAGGCCAAGATAAAAAAAGGAATCTTGTGGTTGGTGTACACTACAGACCACCTGATCAAGGAGAGCCTACTGACAGAGCCTTCTTCCTCCAGCTACAGGAGTCTTCACACTTGCAAGCTCTCCTCCTGCAAGGGCACTTCAGTCGCCCTAATATATGATTGAAAATTAGCATGGCAAGCTGTAGGTAATCCACGAGACTCCTGGACTGCACTGAAGATAATTTCTGAATCCAGGAAATAGACACCATCACCCAAGGGGATGTAATACTGTACCTGATAATTACCAATGCAAGTGAGCTCATCTACATGTGGACATGCAGATAGGATGTTGTGGAATAAGGGAAGTGCCCTGTAGTGTACAAGGACATGAACAAAGATAAAGGGAAGGTTTGGGGTTTTTTACTTACTATATAACTGAAACAATATTCATTCTTCAAGAATGGCGCCTTCTCTTACATTGACAATACACATTTTTGATGGACTGTAAGATATCAGACTGGGATGTGGCCATGCCTAGAACCCATTCTATGACAAACTGTGCAGAAAACACCTTTTCCTAAGGGAAATGCATTGATATAACTTATAGTTTATAAATTATGGCAAGCCAGGAAAGTTGAACACTAGAATCAAAATAAGTATTTCAATAATTCCCACAAAAAGTAGGCAGAGCTCAGAAAATTCATGCAAAACATTCAATTTTGTGGAACAGATTTTAGGAGTAAAACTAGTTCAATCAGAACTTTTTTATCCACTTCTGCCTAACTAAACTAATTAGTCTGACTTTCTGCATAACAAAGTTCCAAGATCTCCAGTATTTAAAAGGGGCCCACAGGAAAGCTAGAGGTCGGCTCTTTATCAGAGTGTGTAGAGTTAGGATGAAGTTAATGGTTTTAAGCTGAAAGAGGGGAGATTTAGATTATATATCAGGAAGAAATTTTTTACTGTGGGGGTGGTGAGGCACAAGAACAGGTTGCCCACCCCTGAAGGTATTCAAGAACAGGTTGTATGAGGCCAGACCCAGTGGAAGGTGTGCCAGTCCATAGCAGAGGAGTTGGAACTAGACTGTCTCTAAGGTCTGTCCCAACTAAACCTTTCTATGATTCTATGCCTTCCACATAAATATTCTCAAAAAAATCAATGTGAGTCTAGAGTACAAGGGCATTGAGTTTCATGTTAGAATTCATGTGACAAAAAAAATCAGCTACAACTCTAATATAGTGCTAAAATCATTTATCGTCTTTTAGTTCAAAAATCCACACTTTTTTCAGACTGAAAGTTGTATCATCTGGTATAAATACACTGAAACTTGTTATGCTTTTGTTACTGATTAATGAGCCTTTTAGAATGAGGTATCACGGTCTCCTTTGCATTTGGGAAAAGGTGTTTTCACTTCCCATCTTTTCTTTTTTCCTCCTTTACCCAGACCTTTCTGTTTTTCACAGAAAGAGATATATTGATATTAAAAAGTATGTTTTCTTCAGTATCTTTGTAAGTCCCACATTTTTATGATTTCAGAAAAAAAGATTTTCTGCTTGGTTTCTTTTGTTAAAATAAAAAAAAAGTTTTATATTACTCTGCCTTGTACAGCAAATCCAGGGCCTGAATTTAATCTTTACATTGTAAGCATTTGTAACAGCTCATACTAAGGCTCCATGGTATCTAGTAGAAACAACTCCATATGGATTTTATTACATTCTTCAGTTAGGTTAAATGACCTGAAATTATGCAGGCATTTTGCCACTGATCTATTATCCAGAAGTAAAAACAAAGGTGGGGGGAGAGTGCAAATAAATAAAACCTAAGATTGACTGGAACAGGAAGCAGTTTGTTGGCAAGTTTGTAACCACCAGGTGGTTTATGGGCATGAGAAATGCCTCTCCTGGTGCATACAGTAAAATTACGGAACAGAAAGCAGAAGAGGGATTTAATTAATTTCTTTATCTAATATTAATAAAATCTTTTTGCTAAAGTCCCACCATAGCATTAATGCATTGGCCTGAAAAAAGTTCTTGTTCACTGTTGACAGACGTAGGCTATCTTTTATGTCTACAACTCTTCTGTTCTTCTATATGTGATCTGACATGCCTTTGATCTTTGTAAATTATACACTCAGGAGAGGGAGGGTACTAGAAAAAGAATATTAGCCAGGATAAAGTGTTTCCATACATTTGTAAAATTATTTATAAAGTTGCAGGCTGCATTGTAAAATGCCCAAACATTTCTGCCTAAGGAACATTTTCTCTGACCAGAAAAAGTGTGCAGGACAATAGCTAAGTGGACTGAGGGAAAACAAGGGAATATTGAATTAAAATGAAAACTTCTGATTTATCATTTGGGGAGACAGCAGTGTTCCTAATGTGAAGGCAGATAACATCCATCTGGTGCTCATTTCCTTTTCCAGCTTCACAGACCACCTCAAATGGTACTTTTATTGTAGATTCCATATCCCTTGTTGGTACTCCATAGATCCTAATCCTTATCTTCCATTCAGTGGTAAGGAAATTCACAAACTCTTCCTTAGTTTACCCCGAGTTTTGTCTCTTATTGTATTGACCCATCCATATTACCAATGATGACCACTTCAAAATCCTGTTCTTCTCCCTCTTTTGCCTACCTTAAGTTTTCTGCACGAAGTTATATATACAAATGTGTTATTGACCTGTGCACTTGGATGGATATGCAGTTCCATGTACTTTAAATACTGCAACATGCAAGCATCACAAAGTCGTACCTTAGATATCGCATATATTTTGCTGCTTGATAGAGAAAATTAATAGGCTGAATTAGTAGTTGTGAAATTGTCTAGGAGAAATCATTTAGGTACTGAATTCTATGGTGAGCAACAAAATAGTTCTGTTTTCTATATTACTAAATACATTTGCATGAAATAGTACCTGCCAATTTTTTTTTTTTTTTTCATTTTAGCTTACTTGAGCACCGAATTTTAGAAATGGAAGAAAGGCATAAAGAGGAACTGGACACTTTGAAGGATGAAAAAGAGAACTTACAGAGTTTGGTCACACGACAAAGTTACATAATCCAGGAACTAGAGAAGCAGTTAAACAAGGCAACAAGCAATAACAGCGTCCTACAGAAACAACAGCTTGAGTTGATGGATACAGTTCACACTTTGATCACCCTTTGTTCCAAGGAAGGAGGTAAGAAAGAAGTGTTATACAACATTAGAAGCAGTAGGAACTTGCTTCTGAAGTAAATCCTGATTTTTTTTGAAAGACTGAACTTAATGAGTTTATTCCAAGAAAGAAAAGGATATTATAATTGAGGGCCAAGGAGCCAATGAAAGCCCACAAATCAAATAAGGTTCAGACAGTGCTGAGGCCCATCCTTTTATTAACACATTTTATTTTTGAATTTAATATCATTGAGTTATAATTTGACCATAAATAATGTAGACAGTAATTCTGTTGTCTTTACTTTAGCAATACTAATTTGTTCCTCCGAGCATTCTTCTCCTTTTTCTGGGAATAATCCAACCAAATGTGGATGTTAACTTTATAGATGTCAATATCTAATATAAAAATATCTAATTTACTCTATACCTCCTTTACAAGCAATGGACAGAACAAGATACTAAATGAAGGAAAGTAACCCAGAACTTTACGCCTATATATGGGTTATAGCGGTCATGAACTTCGATGTAGGCGCTGATTGTGCTGCAGACATCCAAAAGATGGATTACTTCTCCTGACTAAGATTTAATTTATAAAAAGGGATCATTCTTCTACTTTATGACTTGCTGGATTCTGTTTGTTCATCTCTGGGTCCATTGGGCACCAAGATATAGAGATAACATTTTGAAAGAAGGCATTGACAGAGACTCTAGAAAAAATCTCCTAAAGGCTCCCTTTCTTACCAAACAGGCTTCTTACAGAGACTAAGAAAGAAATTCGGGTGAAATTCTGATTTTGAAATGCTAAAGACATTGTTGAATGTCTCTGTAAAAAAATTCTTTTCATTAGAACTGGTCAAGAGAGACAGGTAAATGTGGGCTGTTGCAAGGGACAGAAATAGGACACTGGAAAGAACGACTAGTAGCTACAAAAACTGAGGCAAAGTCATGAAGAAGAGAGACAAGAAGGAATATAGGAGAGAATATAAGAGAAAAGGAATGTGCTGAGAGTAACACCTAAAATGGGATTAACAACTGTGCCTGGTATAGCAAGCAGAGGGTTAAAAATAGTGCAGGAGAGAAATCTGAGGAAAATAATAATAGCCATCTGGGAAGAAGCCATCAAAAACTTTCTGAGAAAGAGTACAGAGTAAACTTAGAGACAGACCATAGATGTGTGAATTGCGCTAATCATTCAAGGACCATGGAAGCATGGATGAGAGATCTATACAAGGCTAAGTACCAATAGTCTGAGGAGCCCAGCATATTTGATATTCGTAACTCTAGAACTCTAAATGACATTAATGAACTAAAAAACAAAAAGCAAATAACAATCCCATCCCCCTAGCCAAAACCTTGTCACCTACATTTTCATTCAGTACTCTGTTAAAAAGGCAGAAGGACATATTAGATCATTCAAACTATTCAGCTGAAAGCGTTGTGGGTTAGCTCTTTACTATATATTCCCATGCAACTTGTGTGGCTTAAATCTGAACTGCTCCAGTGACAAGGATTACATATCTTCCTTTGGAAGTGTTGCATGCTCAGGCCTGTGCTGATGGAATACTTTATATAAAAAATTTGATCCCTATGTTCATACTAAATGTTTCCTTCTGCTTATTCCCCAGCATTTTGAATTAAATAACATGCTTCATAGTAGGCTGTTCTCATATCAGTAGAAAAAACATTGTGATGCAATGCAAATCCTTTATTATGTTTCATCGTCTTTTGGCAAAGAAACCTGGCAAAGCAGTGCTCAGTGTGTTCTAACTGAGCTCAGGAGTACTTTAAAATTAATATCAAATGAAAGATATATTACTCACATACAAAGATATACTACAAGTTCTTTTTAAGGTTAGAAACAGATTTTCTAGTAATTTTGAATTTAATGCAAAGAGAAAACCCCCCAAAACCCAACATGTTTCCTAAAATTAGTTTCCTCAAGTGCTTCCTAGAAAAACTTTGAGTGAGGATTACAGCAGTAGATGTTTAAATTGGGCTCCCGGGTACAAATGCAGGTGGCTGAAAACCTGGATTTTCACAGTTTTTTTACTTCTGACGAACTGTGGAAGCAAAAGATTCTCAGCACAGTTAAATGCCTAAATTTACTTTTAATAGCCTAACTCAGACTCCTGATTTTTGAGTCCAATACATTATGTGTATTGACATGTTCAGATTTTCCCTTGGATAGCTTTTTTTATTTAAAGAGAATAATTTATTTAAAGAGAATAATTAAAAATAAATAGTTGCAGAAGTATTTGCACCATCTGTTTAAGTTTAGATGACCAACGTTTTGGTAAGTACATTCATAGCTGGAAAAGGAGCCATAAAGTTTAAGTTAAAATAATAATATTATCCTGAAGCACAAGACAAATCTAATGAAAGCTGAATAGTAAAGCACTTGGTTGCAACAGAAATTAGTACCAGCTTCAGCCTGTGGAAATACGTGTTGAACATGGAAGACTATGCATGCTGAAGTACAACTGGAGCCATTTAAAATTCACACAAACGTATGAAGTTTACATAGTCTTACACAAGTTCTTACATGTGCACTAATGTTCAAAACATAAAATATGCTGTGAGAACCGGTGTTTATTGGGAGACAGAGAATAACAAAATGTGATAGATAAATCAATGACACCCCTTCTGCCTTTGGTAAATCTCAGGGATATATCACAAATGGAAATGGTCCAGAAAATAGGACAATGGAAGTAATTGGAGACCTGGAACGATTTCCATATGAGGAGAGAGAGCTGTAATATATAGAACTAGTAGATGGGAAAGTATGTGGGATGATATTACAGAAGCATACAAAATAACTAATGGTAGGAATAAAAAGGAAGAGCCAGTAACATTCAGAGATATTTCCCATTGATAAAAGATAATACATGATTCAAGTTAAGGTTGCTAGATATCATTGATAAAGATTTTTGAATAACTGGAAAACTGAAGAGCTAAGAGAGGATGAGTCCCCTTACAAACTTCTGGCTTTTAACTAGGCACACTCACCTTTGAAAGGAAGCACAATCTAAGCAAGGCACCAAATCAGTTTGTGAAGGATGAGTAACTACCTAAGGATGAATACAAGAGTATCACAATATTTTGTGACTGGCTTTAGCCTTTTTTTGATTTTCAAGCATAAATGTTAAATGTAAGTAGATATATTTGATATTACATATACATTTTTTTAAAAAATAAATGTTATCAGTATCCAGAAACCTACAAATCATGCCTGAGATAAGTCACAGACAGGAAAATTATTTTCTTCTTAGCACAGATCATTCAGGACTTTCCAGACTGTGAAACTGAAACTAGTAATTGTAAAAATATTTAAAAAAAAATAACAAATCAACTTAACAACTTCATTTGAAACCAAGCTGGTGATAGCCATTGTTTTTTGGTTAAAAAACATGAGATAAATTTCCTCCAGTAATGACATAATCATATCAGAAGGTTTATTTTTAGATTAAGCTCAAGAAGAGCTGGGGTTTTTAACCTGGAGGAGACTGAGGGGATACCTCATTGCTCTCTACAACTACCTGAAAGGAAGTTGTAGATATAACTGACAGGGAACAGGACAAGAGGGAATGACCTCAAGCTCCACTAGGGGAGGTTTAGGCTAGACATTAGGAAAAATATTCTCATGGAAAGGGTCACTGGGCACTGGCAGAGGCTGCCCAGGGAGGTGGTTGATTCGCCTTCCCTGGAGGTGTTTAAGTGACGGGTGAATGAGGCACTGAGGGGCATGGTTTAGTGATTGATAGGAATGCTTGGACTCGATGATCTGGTGGGTCTTTTCCAACCTGGTGATTCTGTGATTCTGTGATTAATTTAAATAAGGAAACTTTCAGAAGTTTGCCTCCAAGGAGCCAGTGAATAATATAGCTGAACAGTGTAGAGATAGAGAGCTGAACAGAAAGTTCTTTTGTTTAGTTTTACTGTCTAGGAAGTTTGGCTAACACTGTCACTAATACTAGATCACAACCCTAAGAAATCTGCTTTGCTACTTCCACTGTGGCTAGACAAATTATGAAAGAACTACTGGAAAATATAAGGTCATATGAGAAAGTGAGGAAAAATTAAAAGCCACAGAAAGGATAACTTTTTTTAAATGTAGATGGACATAAATACAAAATCCAGATCCCAATTTCATTGTCAGTTTTGGTACCAAAAAAAAGAAGAGGAGGGTGATT
>WAAB01025650.1:27881-84225 GCA_013389865.1 Piaya cayana | reverse complement strand
TCAGCTGGATAGCAATTCTGAGCTTGATTATATTATAATTACATTGTATTGATAAATTATACTAAAACTACATGGTATGCAGTTAGGTACCAAACATTGTATATTCACATTCTTGGACTATAAGACTTGGGATGTAAAGGTCCATTTACTTTATTATTGTCTTTTTTTTAAAATTCATCTCCTTCAAGCTTGAAAGAATCAGTAACCTTGGAATTTATACTTAAAACATCTCCAAATGACATAATTACTAACAACGTCTTCTTCCTGTTTTGGGCCAAATGGTGTGAATCAACATAGCATCACTGAACTCTGCTTTCTGCACAAGTTGCTGATAACAAGTAAGTGGCTAATAAGGAACAGAGGCTTCAGAAGGGACTTCTAGGGACATTAAACCCTAGCCCTCTCAATTACAGGTACTTTCATAGTAGAAATTTGTTCTAAGGAGCTCCCCCAGAATGTTTGCTCTGCACATCTCACTTCACTAAATGACTCTCTCTTCTCAAATTGGAAATCTGGCACTCATAGCAAAATGCTCAGTGTCTGGGAGAGATGTCAAAGGGAGAAATCAAGGCCATTGTAAGCATTGTAGGGTGCTTTATTATCAAAAGATTTAAAAGGTGAAATTTCCAGCTGTTCACAGAAAGCAGGTCATACTTTTCAATGTTAAATGGGCTCTCTCCCCCATTATTTTTTTTCTAGAAGGAATGCTTTTGATCACCTTTCCAAAGAAATATTAACTTTGTAGGCGACCAGGGTTCTGGACCTTTCTAACTCTTTCCCTTCTCACTCACCCTCTAAAGACACCTCTTTCCCAAAAGAGAAATCATCAGATATTGAAAGTTAGCAATGAGATCTTCACTTTTTTTTCCCCCCAGAAGTAGGAGGCACTATTGTTCCTGTTACATAAATGTCCATCTTGCTGTATTACTGTAATATTATTTTCACTACTATCACTTATCCTTTTAATCAAAATGAAACTACAGCACTGATAGTTGAATTTCTTTAATGCAAAGGAAATGCTGAAAATAAGCCAGCAAGATGTTTTAAACACTGCTGCTGAAACTTCTGAAGGAAAGTGTGCTTCATGCCTTGGAATAAACATGCCTGCACTTCAACCCTGTCAGATAATTTTGTAATTTTTCTCCCCATATGGGTATATTTGTAAAATCAGTGGCTCTTGTTTTTCTTTTCTAAATGATGATAGAACAAATCGAAAACATATCCTTTTCAAAGTAGGCTCCCCTCTCTATAGTCCTACAGAAATGATATATTTAATGTATTTTCTTATTTTTTCTCATTTCCATATTGAAGTGAAGGACTTACCTTTCCCACTGAATACTTGTTATTTCCATATGTCTTATTTAAATCTGGCTTTCTAATTGGATATATAAATAGTCCCTGGTTATCTAAAGGTTATCAGTGATTCACTAATGTTGGAACATGTTTTAGTCAACCTCAGCAGTGCAATATTTAAAAATAAATACATGAAATTGAATAAAAGAATAGATTATTGACCAGCTCCACATTCATCCTGCAAGGATGAATCAAACAGAAATCACTTATCACTTCAGTTTGATGAATTTACCCATATCTTTAGATGACAGTGAAAAAATAACTCCAAGAGCTAAAAATGTCCCTCAGAAATGCTGTTCATTTTATTAATATGGGAATTAATCTGGGGCTTAATCTGGGAATACTTGAATAATAGCAATTGTCTAGATTTTGTAGTGTGCATCATGCTTTCTTTTGAAGTAATGTGAATTGTTACTCACAGTAGTGAAAAAGAGTTATTCTTGTACACCTTAAGTGAAAATATCTACAAATATTTCTAGCCTCGAAAATGATGATGTAGAATGAAAGGTATCGTGTCATTTAATCTAATCTAACTTGCTGCTGTAACTGGACAAATGTGATGAGATCCATCAGGAAGTGTTTTCACTCTCTGGTTTCACTGAAAGAGCCTTCCAAAGCTCTGTTACTCTGGTGTTTAGAAAACTTCCTCTCACCTCTAGTGGAAGTTTATTCATGGTCACTTCATAATTGTTGTCCACATTGTCTCTATATTTGACTGATTCCTTTTCTTTCCCTTCTGTTTACTTTTTGATGTCTTAATAGGGAGCTTTAATATCCACTTTGAGCCTTCATTTCTCTGAGTGTATAAGCTAGCCTTCTTTTAGTCTTTTTAACTAAAGACAGCTCTCCACTTCCTTGATCATCTTATAAATCCTTTCCTGTATTTGTTCCAAATTGTATTAATTTTCATTGCCCCTAGGAAATGACAACTGTACACAGTATAAGGAGTAAGGTTTTACTGGGGCGTTATAAAGGAGGCTGATACTTCAAAAGATTTCTGCTGCTGCATTATCTTCTCCTAAGTAATGTCCTCTTTTAAAATATGAATGTATTGGTTGATATTGCTTTTCAAAAAATGTGAGCCCAAATACTTATAACATATGTGAGTGTCTGAGGTGGTGTAGGAAAGAAGGGTTTAAATAATCTTTAAGGCTGTGTGCTTCACTTTAGTAATTTGCTTTTATGGGTATGAGAATATATTTAACAACAGGATTTTTTTCTGTATACCTGGAAAATTCTGCAAGTGAAATTCAGATTCTGGCTTTTTTTCATTACAGATCGTGTTGCCTTATAATAAAAGAAGCATCCACAACCCAGGTTGCTAAGTTCTGGACTATGAGCTTTTATTTAATATATGGCAGTGAAAGAAAGGAAGCAAAACCTCTTGAATTTTCCAAATTGAAGTGACATCTGTTTCAGTAGAAAGAAGTAATGCATAAATAGATGAATACCATCAGCATATGGTTATAGTGCCTAGATCTGTTTTGGCATGGGAGTTTAAGTAAAGGAAGCTGCAGAAATGTTTGAGCTAATGGATAACTCTGGTTCAAACAAGCTCAGCAGGTGAGCACTTTTTGAGATTGTTTCATGACTTTCTGAGGTTTGTAGAAACCATTTTCCTTGTATCTAGAGTGAGGACCATTATGTGACGTTCCTGGTTATTGCTATTGTGGTATCTCCTTTTCAATCTTCTAAAGTTTTTTTCTTTGTATGGGAAAGAGTAGCCTGTGCCCCACCTCTCTGGCAGGCTGCCCACACCACTGACCTGCAGGCAGCAGTTTAAATATATGTTGAGAGGCTTTAATTCATCTGCCCCTAAATACAAGCACTCGTTGGTTAGAGCTAAGTCTTTCTCTGCAAAGAGGATTTCCTAGGCAGTTCAACAGAACCTTGTTCCAGTGACTTTCAGAGCATGGAAGTAAAGAGTAAAAATTAGCTTTTCCCAGCTGAATCAAATCCCTGCAAAGTCTGGACCAGGAAAGTATACATAAGTAGCCCATCTTTTACTACAGCAACATTACCTTTGTGTTAGATACTGCCTGTGTCTTGGAGATCTGATTCTGCGCTGACAGCAAACCTTTGAGACATATTTTTAGTCTGTAGCCTGCCAGTCACTGATTTAGTGTCTTGTGCTGGAAAAAGTTCTGGCATCATTGCTGCTACCTGGAGCCTTGCTGAACCTCATTTAAACAACTCCTTGATCTCTTTTCAGGAGGCTTCCTCTTGGATCTCTCTCTCCAGAGCAGGCTCTTCTTCCTCTAGGCAGCACAAGCAGTAAGCAATCCTTGTTTGTAGATGCTTTTTGTTCTCTTACCCCATTATGTGCTGTCCTCTAGCAACAGGCAGTAACATAGGTTCTTCTATTTGCCTCTTAGCTCACCAGTCTCCTGGCTCCAAAGTGGAGCTGCTACTCTGCTGATGATTAACTGACTTAATTGTTTTCTATTTTCAGTGTAGATCTGGTGAATGCTGAACAGAGACTAAAATTTTATAAGCATTCCTTCCTTTCTACTCTTAGAATGACTGGGCTGAAATATTATAAAGACCTTATAACTGGCTAAGTGTCAAAAGTCTGATCTGAATCTTTTTTTGAGGTTCCAAAGGCAATTCTGACATTAAGCAAAATTTAACCCACTCCTATGGCAGTTCACATTTAAAAAAAATGCTGCCTACATTCCCCTTAGTAATTCATAATTTCAAACAAGGATTGGTGGTTTTTCTGGCTTCTAGCACCTTAGGGTAAAATCTTATCTGGTGGGAGATTTATCAAGGTTGTCAGGCACTAATAACTTTTATAGGTAACCCGAGGTCTTCAGCTGGCATGGTTGTTTTTCAGTGCTTCTTTGCTGAGGTGTTTTACTCTTTCTGTTATGGGAATGCATTTCTGGGAAATGAAAAATCAAACTAAAATCAAGCTGTGCCCTGAGATAACATGATGAGATGAGAAAGGGGAGTGAATTCATGCTGCCAAACTTCAGAAATTGAAATGTGGTGTTGGAGTTTGGTTCATCACACCAGGCTCCCAGTACAGTCCATGTAGAGTAGAGGTGCTAGTCAGTCTCTGAATACAGTGGTATTGAAAATTAGACTCCCCAGTTTGCCACCTAAAATTAGATGGCCCCTTTGCACCCCTTCCCCTCTTATCAGGCAGATAATTGTTTCCAGAAGCAGGGGATGTGCCTTCAGAGCAAAGCTGGTTAGTTTCACCTGAGAAAGTGTAACCACAATGTGAATAAAATTTTAAGCTGGAGATGGATCACAGTAGGACCAGTGGAGTTATTTTACCAAAACCTGCAACATATGTTGTTTAGAAGGCCAGCCAAATCAAGGATAAAGGTTAGCAATGTCAGTGTAAATAGATGATACCTCTTTATACATGGACAAAAAGTGCAACAATAACAAGATACACAACCGTAAAGTATGTACACATCATACAAACAAAAGTTATGCAGTGTTTCTTGTTCTATTAATTTTCAATTTAGTTTATGCATTCAGTTGTACGACACATGAGTTACAGCTCTTTATCGAAGTTTTTCCAGGTCACTTATAATGCTTAAGAGTTGAATCATTCCTGTGGTTTGAACATGAACCTTGGCATTAGGTGCCCAGGTTCCTTTGATATTTGAGATGCATGCAGTGAACCTTTCTCCGAGGTTTTGGTGTTTTGTATGGACACTTATGCTTGTACAAAATAGGTGTAGCAGACCAGTTCACAATGGTTGTTTGCACTCATTTTGCTCTGATGAAGATGACTAACCTGAGATGCGAGGTAGCACAGAAAAATCAAAGAAGCAGCATGCTAAGAGTAGAATCAGAGATTTGTTACATGGATGGTGAGGCATGAACATGCTGATCATCTTCTGTAAATGGATTTCTAGTGTCTGGAAGATTTTCAGGGTTTACTCTTTCTTCGTGCATTGACTGACAGGTTGCATTTTAGGTAAGTAAGCAGCCATGCTCATTCAGGAACCACTCTGAAATATTTACTTTGCAGGTTTCAGGATTACTGTAACTCAATGTAGTTTGCACGATGCTTCAAAATTTATAGCTGAGCTGGAAGTAGCTTAATGTGTTTCTTAAAAGTAGGAGAATTTAAAGTCCTATTAACAAATCTGAGTCAATGTCACAGAGGTGTACAATGGAGAGAAATAATTTATCCTAAAACTCTAATGAGACTTCTGTATTTCCATTGTCACCCACAAAATACTTGTTTTTCATTATGTATGAATGTGATAAATGTCACCTAAACCCATGAAAACTAAGAAAAATGTGGTATTTTACAATTCAGTAGTTACTGAATATATATCTGACATGTAACAAGGAATAATGAGTTCCTCTAGAGAACTCACTGTTATAACATACCTTTTAAAAAAAAATTTATTCTTTACTGTCCCTTCATATTGCACGTTTTGAAACATTAGATTCTACTGCTGTTTGTCTACGTTTGTTCTGCAGTTCCCATGTTGTACAAGGAAACTTTCTGACTCAATTTATTTGAAAAAGGAACTGTAAAATGCTTAGATTTATACTCTGGCAGCTGTCACAAGAGAAAGAAAACAAATGTTATTTTTATTAGGAGGCAGCTTGCTCTTCCAGTGCAGTGGTTCATGCTTTCTGGTGTGGCTGCTGGCTGTTGTCAGCTCTCCCAGCAATGATTCCGGATCTCTTAGTAACAGAGCAGTGGCGGGCTGGAGAATTCTGCTGGCTGGTTCATCAGAGCTGAGAGATTATATTTGGCTAAGGCCAAATCACTCTGAAATATCAAAAATGCAAGAGGATGAAAGGAATCTGAGCAGTACATTTTGAATTAATCAAAATTCAGAAGCAAAGATGGGAGATAGATGCATGCTGTGTGTAACGTCACAGTCCAAAGCTTGTACCAAGTGTAAGCCTTGGCAAAGTTTAACCCACTATGTGCCTATATACTTATCAAGAATTGGAAAGACTTTTTGTAGCTGAGTACTTGGTGTGGAACAATAATAAGCACAGGTGTTTCAGCAGTTTCAATGGACTGAGCATAATCCAGCATGTGCCAGCTCTGAAACTCTGTTTGGCTTCATGATCCACTACTTTGCATGTCAGCAATAAGGTCCAGGATCTAGAAATGCAGTATTTGATGATGGAATAACTTTTGCACTTAAGGACAGCATTTAAACATCAGTACTTTCTGTAAGATAGAGTATACTTGCTTCAGATTTGCAGTAAATAATTTATGAATCAGGACAGAGTTGTGTATTTTCTAGTAAACTTTGTTGATTTTAAGTATAAATAAAAATGATTGCTTTAAGCAGAGTTCTGTGACTTCTCTAAAATTTTATTTTCTTAAGCTAGCAAACATACACAAGAAGTTACAGTATGAATGCAGTTTACCATTCTTATCTTATTGACTGCTTTCTACTATTAAAAATTAAAATTTCAGTAAACAAAATTATCCAAACTTCTCAATGCTAATCTCTACTATTTTCAGAAAGAAGATTTCACAACCTTAAGTTTATGAATGAGTTTAAAAACCTGCAAAATGCCAAAGACACCTCTAGAAATAGCATCAGCCTTAGTAGTGATTTCCTATTTTAATTTATTATGTAGCTATATCAAAAAGTAGTGTATTCTAGTGTTGCTTCAGTAGTAATTCAGGTTTTTTAATAAATGGCAATGGAGCTGTAGGCAGATGCTTTGCAACCTTCAGCACATATGTGACAAAAGATCATTGGAAAGAAACAGAATGACACTTATTGAAGTACACGTTAGTACCATGACCTTAAGCCAAAGATGAATCCTATGATTTCCATAACCTTGCTTTTAAGAATTCAAAAGGGGATTATGCCAAATAATAATAACCCAAACTTAGCCCTTTTAAAAATAAGACTAATATTTATTGGAAGATGAATAGGGCACAATATCTTAGTGAATTATTTTTACCATATTTTCGTATCTTTGTTATTTTTTTTTCTTCCTTCTTTCTGCATTTATAAAGCAAAGCATAAAAGGGAGCAAAACAATTTTTTTAAAAAGACTAAGTTTGTGTTTTGAGGGTTTCTAGACTGCAATCAGGAACAGGTGAAAACAGCACCACAGCAAAGAAGGAAAATCTGTGAGGTGTTTTTGTACAGCTTTTATTTATATCCCTGGAGAAAGCTGATTAACATGCTTACCACAAAAACCCCCCATAAATAGGTTGGATGTTATTTTAAAAGCTATCAGGGACCTTCTAAATGAACTAATATTTTAAACCTTCTTCTTCTGGCTTTTAGCTAGTTAGTCTTCCACCCATAAATCCCAACCTAACAATGTTTTAAGGTGTGTTGCCTGATTAGACCAAAATGTCCACACTGTCTTAAACTGAAGCAAACAGCTTCAAGACTGTGATGACACAGAGAAATATGCCTTTAATTATACAGGTCTAGGAGTATTTTACTGTGCTCATTAACAAAGTTACTTAAATAATTCTTGAGAAATGGTCTATGTAAAATAAGGAATGAACACCCATGCATATTGCTTAAGTTTGTATACTACATTTCAAAAATGCATGTAGTATCACGGAAGGTCTTAACGATCTCTAATATTATCACTGTGACATTTCTACTATCTTACTGCTAATTTCTTTGCATTGTCCAAAAATAATGTCTATCTTGTAGTCTTTCAATCATTATTTCAGTTTTTCTTATTGTGGTCTATCCTCTATCACTAAATAATTAAGTCTGTTTACACTAACTGTATTTTTATTACCCTAGTCTAACCTAAGTTTATGTTTATGATCTTCCCTGCTGTCTGCAGGAAATTCTTTTCTGCTTGCATTCGATAGTCATAATGTCCCACAATATGAAGATGAATATGTAAACAGTACACAAATATATTTATTTTCACAGGATTTTAATCTGATATTTATCTTTAAGAGGATGACTTAGTGAAACAGAGCTGTATAGTATAGATGAATGAAAAAATGTGTTAAAACTCTGAAGTGGCTGGTATAATATTGATTCACATTGTTTGTACTGGAAAAGAATCTTAAGTTCCTTCCCTTATTTCCTATGTGCTGGTATGAAGATGCACCAGACTGATATCTTAGCATTCAATACGCACTGTTGCTAAACTTGTGTTCTGTACTTCAAAGTTCTGTAATTTCCTCGGCTTTATTATGAATGATTTATGGAACATACCGTTAAAGTTATCATTGATGGTATCAGGTAGTCCTTTCAGAACGAAAGATGATATTATTTCTGTTAAAAATAGGTGGAAATAAGAAGACAATATTTGCACAAAATGCAACCCAAATTATGTTCTTTGCGCATAAAGTTTATTTATGTCTAGAATATATTGAAATAGAAATCTGTATAGAAAAGAAATGATAATATGTTAGAAGTTATGGGCTTTTGTCTATATGCCTAGAAGGCAATGTGTCTTACCGAACAGTTAATATGCATCAGATAACATTTTTTATAACAACTTTATGGGGAATCTGGAAGAATGCAACTGTGAAGTAACTACAACCTCAGAAAGCGATATAATTTCTGTATTACAGAGATATTTATTACACATCTCAATTACAAGTGGGATTTCTGGAGTCTTCAAAGCAAATAAATTAATCAGTGTCAGTGAACAGAATCTTAAAATAGGAGAATGCTGAATTTAAATTTTAAGTTTGCTTTAGAAGATGAAAATATCTTCAGGTATGATTGTAGGCTGTGCTTGGAGTTTGCATAATTTACACATGATGCTGCAATGAGAATACAAATGACAGATAAAAAAGGTTCTTTATATACCATGGAAATCACAAAACTAAATACTGAAATACTTAGGTGAACATATTTATGGAAAAGAGGAAAAATGTTACTGAAAATCTAGTACCCCTGCCCCAAATCCATTTCCCAAGTGCAAGATCTGTACAATACACTGAGAGGGTTTCTCTTTCTGAAATTAGTGAATGTGTAATGTTGCCTAGTTTCCTGAGGAAACAAAACTTCTCTATGTTTGTGTAGATTTATATATATGGATATACTTATATACATGCGTGTGTCTCTACATGTGCATGTCTACTATTTTCTTTAAAATCTTTAAACTCACAGGCTAATGTCATTCACATTTGCCATGGAAGCACCAAAGATGTCATTATCCCTGCAGGTTCTGTGACAGTAGGTGATCAAGAAGAAGCAAAATGCTGTGTATGTTCTGCGAGAGGGCAAGGCTTCTTAAAAGCCTCTTAGATTTTTAAGGAGACCACATGGGTCTTGGCTAGATCTTTTTGTGTAGCTAGTAGGAAGGCTACTTCAGCACAGTGGTTTTGTCTTTCTTTATCCTCTTAGTTTTATCTTTTAGTGTACAGAATACCACCTTAAAACTTTGTAGAAATGGAGATCCATGTTCAGTGTTCATCTGTCAAGGCCATACAGACCATGTATGTAGGCAAACGTAACATGGACATATCCCCTCCCCCTTCATCAGCAACTGCTCACTTGTATTCCTTTAGACTATCCCTTTATGTCTTATCCTATAATGGTTAATTTCTTGGATTTCATACCAATTTCTAGCAGAGCTGTTACAAGATATGTAATTCTATATGTTATCCAAATTTCCCATATAACTTTCACTAACTTTCTTTGTATATAGTTTATTTCCAATCCTTTTTCAGATATTATCTATTGCCAACTGACAGATAATGAAATACATTATGCTAGTTCAGAGCTTTTGCCTCTAATTTAACTTTGGATGACTCTCTTCAAAAAAGTGTGTGGCAAGAGATCCTGTCAATGTAGTGAATTTGGAAACCTCTGTGAGCCCGTGAATTAAATTACTGCTGTCGCAGTTTAATTTTTTCAAATTCAGCTTAAGGAACATATAACTGATAGTAATAGCTGCAGTTTGGAATAACAGTTTGAGGGCTTCTTGGCATGCCTAGTAATAAAATAGACCACTGCAAAAAGTAAACTACATATCTACCAGTATAAAGTCTGAATGACCCTATTGTTGCATCCTATGTCCTCTGACTTGCCAGGTACTTAGAACAAAAAAACCCACCTTTGCCTTTTACTCAGAAGTCCTCTCCTTGTGAGGCCCTTCCTTTCACCACCTTCACCTTCATCGATTAGTTACTAATTTTTGCTACTCTCATCCTCAGCTATGTGAATAAACTCTGCATCTATTATTGCATTACTAGCATTTCAGCCAGAGCTCTGAAATCAATATATTTTCTTCAGAAATCTTTGCATTTAATACTTGAATATATCTGACCCATGGTAATATCTCACTGAAAAAAAAGATAACTAGATAGTTTTTACACCATATGGTAACTGCTGAGAAATCATATCTATATTATGTAATTCATGTTACTTTAGAGGTGCGAGTTGAGGATCATGCAGAGGACTGAAATCAGGAAATGAACTTTCCCAGAACAAGCATCTAAATTATATTTTTTAATATGAGATATTAATTACATATTTTAATAGTGCAGGTACCACTAATTAGATGGTAGTACTGTGAAAAAAATCATCTGGGGATCATAAGCCAAAGAAGAGCTAATGTCTTGCCTTTGCCAGAATGGATATGATAAGCTAAAATATATATGGCAATATAGCCTCAGAATAAGCTATGCAATCCTTTTAACTCTGTTCTGCAATTGTATGACATTACATAGCATACAGCATGTATTTGAATACTAAAAGATGTACATTAGCTAGAGAGAAGCTGGTGGATGGAATGAAAGTGGTCAGAGGTCAAAGGAACATGATTTTGGGGAAAAGAGTAAAACACAGCATTGTCTGACTTGAAGAGAAGACTAAGGAGACTATGGTCACAAATGTAGACCTGTAAGAGGAAAAGAATAAATTTCTGTCTGTACTGCTCATGGATTATAAAAGTAATAAACTTACACTGCAGCACGGGAAAATTTGTTTCCCTAATATAATTAAATTACATTGCCTTTGGGGCTGTGTGCTCTCTATGATTGCACATCTTTTATAATCAGTCTAAACCAAAAATATGTCAGGATCGGCATAAGTGGTTTGGACAAGGAGCTAAACAGATGACTTCTTGAGTGGCAGTCCAATCCAATCAATTTCTGAAAACCAACCCTTTGTTTAAACAAAACTAAGAAATACTGAGTTACACACAAGAACCATACATGTGACAAAATGATTTTTCTTTGCTGTATTCCTCTCTCTCTTTTATTTTCATGCTTTTTATTTAGAATATTTAATTACAGTTTTCTAGCAAGGACTGGGAAATGGCAGTCAGATAAAGAGCAGAGAAAGTCAGGACAAAATGTCTCTTTCACAGGATATTTATTTGAAACTTTGAGGTTAGTAGTTCTTGGTTCATCAGAGTGAGTTGCTTTTGTGGTACCTCATGTAACACCATTTCTATAATGTTAAAATGGGGAAAAGCACTGGAATAAGCTAGAGAATTCACTTGACAGTGGAGAAAGTAAAATAAGAGTCAGGAATATTTGTAACAGACCAATTCTGAGATGGAAATGGTGTGCCTTAAGTCAATTGGTTTCTGGCCATGGAACTGCAGGAAGGAGGCAAGGCAGGGCTCAGTGCTGAGTCCAGCCCTCTTCAGTGTCTTTATCCATGACCTGGATGAAGGCATTGAGTGCACCCTTAGCAAGTTTGCAGACGACACTAAGCTGGGTGGAAGTGTTGATCTGCTGGAGGGTAGGGAGGCTCTGCAAAGGGATCTGAACAGGCTTGACCGCTGGGCAGAGACCAANGTGAGTCCAGAGAAGAGCATCAAAGCTGGTGAAGGGGCTGGAGAACAGGCCTTATGAGAAATGGCTGAGAGAGCTGGGGTTGTTTAGCCTGGAGCAGAGGAGGCTGAGAGGAGACCTCATTGCTCTCTACAACTGCCTGAGGGGAGGTTGTGGAGAGGAGGGAGCTGGCCTCTTCTCCCAGGTGACAGGGGACAGCACAAGAGGAAATGGCCTCAAGCTCTGCCAGGAGAGGTTTGGGCTGGGCATTAGGAAAACATTTTTCCCTGAAAGGGTCATTGGGCACTGGAACAGACTGCCCAGGGAGGTGGTTGATTCACCTTCCCTGGAGGTGTTTAAGGCACGGGTGGAAGAGGTGCTAAGGAGTATGGTTTAGTGTTTGATAGGAATGGTTGGACTCGATGATCCAGTGGGTCTCTTCCAACCTGGTTATTCTGTGAATCTATAATATATAAATAATGCTAGAGAGAGGGGCTGCATGCATCTACCATTATGGGAGTCTGCAGACAGCTCTGATCTCCTCTTTTTCCTCCTCCTTCTCTTTTTTCCTTCTCCTCCTTCTCCTTTGCTTTTTTCCTTCTTCTCTTTTTTAACTTCTCTTCTTCTCTTCCTTCTCCTTATTCCTTCTCTTCCTTCTCTTTTCTCCTTCTTTCTTTTATTTTTTCATTACTACAGGTATAACAAACTAACACTTCTTATTCCTGAGATGTTGCCTGCGCAAATAAATCTGTTTTAATTTGTTTGGTGTTGCTGCACCTTCAAGGGGAACAGAACCCACAAAATTTACAGGGATGCCCAGGGTCTTCCCCAGCAGCCCCTAGACAGTCCATTTTGGGTCACAACAGTATTGAAAAATGGTTTCATTCTCCAGCACTATGGAGGTATTTTGTGCTTACTGTATTTAGTTAGGTTCTTTGTTCATACCTCCTGTGAAGGTCTGAATTTTGTCCCTTTTTCATGATGCTTATACCTTAGCAGTGATTTGTTCAAATTAAGTCTCAATTCATGTACATTTTTCTTGTTATCCTTATTACATTCATACTTACATTAGTGATTATATCACCCCGAGTAGACATGAATATTCTTACTTATTTTGCTGTGTAAACGTTAGCATGTACTATTAGGAAAAAACCCTGATACTTTCAGTGTAATCAGATAGCAGTGAGAAATAGCGATTATCTTTTTCTACTAATGTGTTTATGAGTAGGGAGAATGGGAAAGCAACTTCCTTAATTCAATTTTTAAGCTTTAAAAATGTTCTGATTTCTTTCTCTAGTCTCTTGTTACTTTCTTTCCAGAGGACCTTGCTGCATTTCTGTGGCTTGGAAAAGACATTTAGGACTAGGTTTTTTTGTTTTTTTTTTATTTAGTATTTTTTTATTTCCAGAAATTCTGGTCTGCTGTAGTTTATCCTGGTGTAACCGATACAGTTGTGCTGGATGAGCGCTGTTCAGGGGAAATAAAAGAAAAATCCAGCATTTTAAAATGTTTTGCAAGACACGAGAGTGGGGTTGGGGCAAGAATGCAGAACTCTTTCTTTGTAGCTGCCACTGTGAATAATGGACTAGTAAATAGCATGACACCTGCAGCAAGGAGTTGATGCTGTTTGCTTTCAGAGAGGTGGCCAACAACTTACACCGGTATATCCTTTCTGGGTTATAGATGCAGATGTATTGATTAATACATGAGAATTCAGGTAAAGGACATTCCCATGATCACTAATTTTACCCAAGTATAGGAAGGAATGACAGCCTTAAGTGGGCTGAGGTTTGTCTTCCATGTGCTGTTGCTGTCAACAATAGCTATCACCAAATGCTGTTTCGAGAAGCTTAAGAACTACTTGTAGCCAGGGTAGGATAACTTGAGGTTTTGCTCCTCATTGATCTGGTCTTTTATATGGGTTCAGTTAAGCCTGAGAACATTAAGCATCATATTCTCTGAAAAAACAAAGGTGTTTTCCAACAGTTCTTACTACTTGGGCTACTATAGTTTTTGATATGAATATTCAGGTGTTCCTTGAATCTATCTAAATTTGATGACCATAAATTCTTGTGTAAATATTAGGTTGTGAAAAAGTTTAAAATGGTTTTGAATTAGTATAATATTTATTTTATAGGATATCCTATGCTACTGAAAGAGAAACTGCTAAACCATCTTACTATCTTCCCTATACTTCTCACTGGCTATTTCAGTCAAGTTAGAATGTGCAATAAAATTATCCTGAAGCCTTACAATTCATGTTGTCTCTTCATAAGTGCTTTATACAGTCTTGAGCCCACACAAGTTACACTGTATTTGCAGGGTCTGGAGCTACTGGATATGGCAGTAGCTGCCATTTGTTTTGAATGGCCTGTAAAAATGCAAGAGTTTTACTGAATAAAGGATTAGATACAGAATTCAGTTAGAAGCCTAGCAGTTGCTGTGGCATTGCTTCCTTTCCACCCCTGAGTTCATTCAGGAATGATTCAGGGCTGTTTAAATAATGAACTCTATGAAAAGAAAAAGGGAATAACAATAATAAAAAAAAGTAGATGAAGAAAAAGACAATGAGAAAATGAAAAAGTCCAGGGATGGGAAAGTTTGAAACAAAGCCAGAAGGAAAAGAGGTAGTGATAAAAAAAACACACCGGACTTTAACTATTGCAGAACAAATGATCCCTTTCCACTCCTAGAATGAGAAAATGAAGCAAAGCTGACAAAAGACTTTTTCTTCAACCCTTTCACCTGTATGTTTTTTTAAAACTAATTTTTAAAGTGTATGAGTAAGTTTTAAACAAAACAGTGTTGAAGAAAGTGTATATGTTGCATATTGTTTACTTTTTTGTAAAATAAAGCAATTGACACTACAAACATACTAAAACTCTTATTTTAGCAGTTAGATGTACATAAAATGCATAATTGCATTGAATTATTACTTGATATTTCACAATTTCAAAATCCAAGTAAATTGTTAACTGTTTGTATTCTATAATTAGTTTCTTTTACAGGAGATATATGAATAACAGAAATTGTCCTGCAAATTTAGATAACAATGGAGCTAAATGGCTCTGAGTAATTTAATTGCTTGAAATTAGTTCTGAATTTGTTTTGAATTTAGCAAAAAATTCTGTCTAGCAGTGCTCCCATTTTTGTCCAGAAGATGAGGGGTTTGAATACTCATCTCTATGAGAATTTTCCAAATGTCATGCTACAGATTGCGCAGGACTGGAGAGGCAGGTGCATTTACTTTGTATTAATGCTGTTTTGCTTCATATCAGATACCAAAATATTAATTCAGCTAATGAGATACACTACATTTGACCCACTTTGTAGAGGAGTGAGAGATCTCGGATGAATTCACCATTGCAATTGCTGCTCCAGACCACATCCTAGGCACTGTCTTGTAGCACATTGATGGATGAGCAGCTCTTGATATTGTCTGCTGATGCTTCATAATATGTTTCATATTCATGGAGCAGGGACTAGGAACAGGAGTGTACTGCATTGCTGCAGACTCTAGACGATAATGTCATTCCTTTCTCTGGCTCAGTGAATATTTAAGTACTGTATACAAGGGTAGAACATATTTAGCAGGAGACATTGGGAACTGCCCCTCCCTGTGCTTGTTGACATGGATTAAATCCTTTTGGGGAGGGAAGAAATACAAACCAGGTTTTCAGCAGAACAAGATGAGTACCTAAATCAAGTGCTCTGATTTTCATCACCAGTGCACATAATTTTGCAGACAGTGCCCCATGTCCTCCCTATTTCCATTTATTTCTTTTGGTGTAGATACCTCAAACAGTAAATAGTCAAGTTCTGTTCTACATTTTCTCTGCCCACTTCCCATTTAGTGCACTAAATTAAAAAACAGTGGAGCATTTTCTGAGCTGTGATTAGCTGTGTTAATCTTGGCCAAGTATTTGCTGCTAGTGGTGTGGTTGTTATGATTATTCGTTATTATTGTTTGGGGAAAACTTATGAATAACCTAAAGTTCCAGTCTACTGGTTTTCTACAAGTGCACGAGTGTGCTCAGGAATGTTGTAGTGGGGAAGCTAATTTGTAAGGAAGTGGGTTTTGAATTTACGTGTAATTTTTGCAGAAGCAAATAGAGGTCAGGTGAACTGGAGGCTGTGAATAAAATGAGATAAAAGGAGGGACCTGGCAAGAAATGCTTATTTATTTATGCAAATTGCAGTTCTGCTATTTTGTACAGTACCTGGATCTGCTTATTATTTCCTGTGGCAGAAGCTAAAGTTGGCTTTTTTTCTTCTGTTCTCAATCCTATCTTCTCCCTCTCATCTCTGTATTTTGCTTATAAAATTTTATATACTCATAGCTTGAAAGGCTTATATAATTACGTTTACCTGTTGTGAAATAGGTTTCTATGGGATTATTTGAAAAGCTGGTTCCTTCTATTAACAATACTATGTCAATAATATCCTTTAGGAGGACTTTAAGGTATTCAAGTACTCTTGTAATTTTTTATAGCAACCTTTATAGCCAGATTATAGCAGAACTTCAGCTGATGCCTTTGTGCTAGCTGTTGAACTTGTTTCAGTCAGCTGTAGTTTGTTTATCTCTGTATTACAGCCTTTATTAAACAAAACTCATTATTTTGTAGCTTTGTCCTTGTGATAGTCTTAGTCTTCTCCTGAATTTCTAAGAGATTAATGACTGTTGTTTGTCTGAGGCAATTTGTGCAGCATATCATATCGTCAGTTTTCACAAAAGCATTACCAAAATTTAATTCCATTCATACCACTGGTATTATATATGATCTAAACAATAGACTTAGGTTCTACTTCTGCTAGTTTGTAGGAGAGTAGTAATTGAGGCCTCTAACTGCATTGTAGCTGTATTTTGGCCAGGTTGGTAGGTAGTGGCTCAATACTCTCCTCTGACAACAGGTCTGTCTTCTAATTATCTGCTGAAGTGTTTATCTAAGATATTTTTTTGTTCACGAAGATATTTCTAGAAAATCTCACTTGAGGTAGATAGCTAAAAATAGTCCATGTGAATGGCAATGAGGGATTCAGGAATGAATTTGAGAAACCTTAAAAAACAGTATTCAATATCTAGCAACTACTGATTTCCACTAAGTTTTGACTTTGCAAATTATGTTCTGCTACCAAATCTAGTTTCTCATATAAATTTGTGTGGAACATGTCAGTATATGCATTACTACAAAAGATTCTTAATTTCAATTCCAGTCAGTTCAAAAGTGGCTTTGTTTTGGTACACTGTACATACCAGCATGTGTTTTTTGTAGGATAAATAGGCCATGTAACACAGCAAAGCTAACATTGTTGTGGAAAGCTAACATCTTAAATTTCTTGTCATTTGTGATGCTTGCCACATCAGCTATAATATTCCATTAAATTTCTTTAATTTGTCCCTTGATGCCATTGATGATCCTCACTTGCAATGTCAAGTCTCTGAAAACCATTCAGGCCAGGCCCCTTATCTTTCTGTTTTCCCTGGAAAACATCCAATATGCTTTGGGGAACTGTAATAATAGTAGTCTTAAATTTTATGTCTAATATGTTTTAAGTATAGCATCAGTAGCGGATCCACCATCTGTTTCATCAGGGTCTAGTTCCTTTCATAGGTAGCTACTACTCATTCCATTTCACAGATTTCTGCTACTCTATGTTATTTTATTCTACAAGGGCTTTTCAATATCTTTATCGTCTTTGAGACTGAGTACCTAGCATCTGTTATTTTCATTCTTTCTTCCACTGTTTTTAAATGGGGTGAATAGCATGTGAGGTATGGTGTACTCCCTGGATAAGGGTTTCNGAATTGTAATAATAGTAGTCTTAAATTTTATGTCTAATATGTTTTAAGTATAGCAACAGTAGCGGATCCACCATCTGTTTCATCAGGGTCTAGTTCCTTTCATAGGTAGCTACTACTCATTCCACGTCACAGATTTCTGCTATTCTATATTATTTTATTCTACAAGGGTTTTTCAATATCTTTATTGTCTTTGAGACTGAGTACCTAGCATCTGTTATTTTCATTCTTTCTTCCACTGTTTTTAAATGGGGTGAATAGCATGTGAGATATGGTGTACTCCTTGGATAAGGGTTTCATTTTGCATATTGTTTACATGTGTGTGTGTGTGTGTGTATATATATATTTATATATTTATATTGGAGGGTTTTATTTTTATATATATTTTATATATATATATGTCATATATTTATATACTTATAAATACACAGACTTATACATGCAGAAAATGTTTCATTCGTTTTTCTTTCCCAGTTCACGGTAGTACTAAGAATTTTTTCTTGAAAGTGCTGAGGTATCACCCCCCTCAAAGCTTGATAACATTAGGAGAAAGAAGACAGAAAAAGTCTAAAAGGATAATAAGATGGAGCATTTTGCTGCCCATCAAAACTTCTGCTCTATTCTAAAACTCTTCTTTATATACAACTTCATTTTTTTGTTTAGAAAAATGAGGTTCAAGCTGCTTTATCTGCTAAAGTACATTCAACAATGATGACCATGCATGAATCAGAGCTTTGAGAATTTTAGCAGTGCTATTTGAAGGTCAACCCTTTTTTCTAGTGTTGCATCAGTTAGTTAAGATGGAGACAGTATTGATGTGACTGAGTGAACTGAGTCACCAGATTTATTATCCTTGACTACTTCAAACTCTTTGTGAAATTTAAGTGGTTGAGAACTTAAACCTTGCAGAGGATGCTGCATAATGGTTCTGCTACCTGTGCTGGTGAGGGATCTTTGTGGGTTCACACGCTTGGCTTGTGCCTCTGCTCCTCTGCTTTTAGGATCACCCTTCTCTTCAGTGTGAACAGGAGGAGAAAATGGCTATTGTACAGCAGGTGGTTTTTGATTTTTTTGCATTCTGTTTACAGTTCTTATTTCTCTAGGAAAATTTTGTATTGATGGAAGTGTTTATATCTGCTGCTGTTGGATACCTTTGAGAGGATGTGATTCAGCTAGTGTGTAGCCAAGAAAGGGATGCTGTGAGATAGTCAGCAATGAATATGAATATGAGGCTTTTAAATTGACAGTTGTCAGCAAGAAGGGCACTAAATAGGTTTGACTCCCTTTGTTCACATCTTTTTTCAACCTGGTCTATGCCTGACCACCACAGTGCTATTTATTGCTCTCACTCTTTTTGGCTATGCTAGATAAACCAGCAAGAACAGCAGCTGAGGAAGATTTATATTTCAAAATGGGGAGAGTGATACATGACTAGGGATAGTAGAGTGGAAATCGAACATGACAGTAAGTGTAAAAAAATACTCAGAGCTGGGTCTGCACAACAGCAATCTCCTGTGGACAAGTGAATGTTTATCAAAGTTGTACTGGTGATCTTCACACTTTAACGTGAGAAGGACTTTATCCTATGACTGAGCTGCTGCTTTAATGCACATTATAAGAAGTAAGAGGGCAAGCAACAAGGATTTATCCACATAATAGATATCAGTTAGACCCAGCATTAGGCTAGCTGTAAATCTATGAAGGCTATAATTAATATTTTTTTAAAAGATTCATTTTGTGGGTTTGGTTTCATTGGGATATGTTGAATTAGCATTTTGCCTCCATTTCCTCTACTGTGTTTTATACAGGTTTACTTATTTTGAGACAATGATACAGATGGCCACTCTGAGACCCAGCAATGTGTACATTGGTGATATATGTTACCATAATAAATCATTGGTTCTTACAATCATTGGTTGTAATATTCTGCAGTGGAAATTAAGAATGAAACCATTCCATTTTTCTCTGAGAAGCAGACTGGGTTATCAGTGCCAACTGCTGAATCAAGCCAACTAGTCAAGCGTTAGCAAATTATCATTGGAAGATATTTATCCTATCACTTTGTCAAGCCTGACAGAGAAGTCATTTATTTAGCCATGAGAATGATAGCAACTACTATTTAATTTTTTCCTGCTCTATCAGTCCTCTTAGAACCTGAATTCTCTGGTGTTGTTCACTAAAATGTACAAAAGCATCACAGACTCTTGGTTAGATTCCACTGATCTAAGGTCAAAAAGAACCTATTACATTTCACTCTTGCATGGTTCCCACTTTATTCATGCATGGTTTTTACTATTCCAGAGGCCTTTGGGACATCAAATGCACTGCCACCATTTTGGCATTTTTTGTTTCAAATGCTGTAGGTGTACTATGTTTTAATTTGTGGTTGTTTCCTGTGAATAATTTTATAGGGTGATTAAAAATATTTTTTTCTCTCCCAAATATGCAGTCAGGTGAATGTGGTATGCCTGCAAAGCCCAGCAACAAACTGATAAAATTACTATGGGTTCTGGAATACAGTATTTCAATAATGGTATTGAGCGTTAGGTGGTATACACTTTTGCAGATGTAACTGCCTTAGCATGTGCTTGCTTAAGTAAAATGTGAAGTAGTGGAGTGGGGAATAGTGACCTCCTCTGTAATACCTTCAGCAGTTGGAATAACACAAGCCACACTCCTAAATATATATTATTTGATAATATGTTTAATGAGCATCTAGTTAAGTATGGACATCTCCTTATATTAATTTTAAAAACCATCTATAAGACTTTTGTTATCAGTTTGTGGGACTTTCAGTTATACCTATTCCTGGCTAGCAAATCCATGGGGTTCTTATCTCTTTGATGGCCATGTCAGAATTACCCCTTCCTAGCAAGTGGGGCCTATTCGTGTTGTGAAATTTGTTGATGGCATTTCTTCATGGAATGCTGACCACTTACATATCAGACAACAATAAACGTTTGTATTAAAAGTGCTTCATAAACTCAACTTTTCGTCCTTCCTTCCTTGTTTATTGTCTTGAGAGGTCTTCAGTGGATCAGAGTGTTCTCTTTCACCGCTGTTTAAATAAGTTGTTAGGATCTGAACAATAAATCTGCTTTGTTTGCCGAATGTTGTCTAGAATAATTTCAGTAAAATTGATGCAACAATTGCTTTATGTGCTGTATATTAAAAAGCCTAAGAAAAATAACTAAGCGCTTCTGCATCAAGGCATTGTCTTTTGCTTAGCTGTTTAAAGCATTTCAGAGCTTTCTCACCCCTAAAGCTATCTATCAGTAAACAGATGCTTGGATACAGCTTAATTCATTATGATAAGAAAGGACATTTGGTTCTACTTGTTTAGCTATTCTGAACTTAAAAATAAACACTCAGTATCTGTTGATTAAGAAGAGAAGTCTTAGTAATAGATATTATTTCTTTTGTTTCTTGTCAGATATTTGCTAGTTTCCTTTGGGATTCTTGCTTACAGTTTTCTTCTTTGTTAGCAAATGGGCATTCAGACTTTAAGAGCCAGCCCTACAAAGATACTAAGTACCCCCTTGCCATTTGTTTTCACAGGAAGCTGAGATTCTAAATAAATGTGAGGATCTTGTACTATGCAACTGAATGGTGTACTAGAGATGGATAAAATGGAATAGCCTACACTGGAGGGAGAAATGTTGACAAGAAAGCTTGAAGGAAGTGGTAGTGATAGATTTCCTCTAGATTAAATGAGACAGTTGATAATGTAGTCCTTTCCTATGAGGTTAACTGACAGATCATGTTTTTGTGGATCCTGCTCTGAATAAAAGGTGAAAGGCAGCTCTGGTTGCTGACATTTGCATAGTTCTAAAGAAATTCTATTATCTGAAAATACCCTCTGTTACATGTAGTAGAGGCTGTGTACCTGTGGTCGTATGAAAACCTATGCACATGAAAAGTTTAGTTTTGTGGAAAATTTTATATTTAGTTTACCTGTTTTAGTACAATGAATACTCTGACATTTTTACTAGGCATGGGTTTGGTTGGCAAAAGAAAGAGAGGCTGGTAGCAAAGGGTTGTGTTTGCGGATCTGCAAGAGTGTGTAAATTTAACCTTGGGATTCTGCTGGTTACCTGGCTTGGAGCTGCAGATTATACCTGACTTAATGTCATGGTTTCAAGGAGCTGGGTACAACCTGCAGTTGCAGGGAGCTCTTAGCAGAATGGGAATGAAGAATTTATAAGCTAACCTATTCAGCTGGTTACTGTGTTTTCGAAGAACTACTTGCCATGTCCCCAGGTCATTTGTTGAGTTGGAAGAGGAGAAGGAACAATAAATAGCTTCCAAAAGTCTACACATAACTACATTTCAGTTTCCTATGGAAGGAGGTTCAAGTATGCCTCTGGATGGGAATTTTCAGCTGCAGTTTGTGCTTAATTTAGAAGAAGCCCTAGACAACCCAATAGACCCATCCCTTGCTACTCTTTGTGATTGCTAGTACTCCAGTGAAGCCAAAAGTACATGTTGATGAGAACTCCTCAATACGGGAACCTAATATGATGGCAGATTTTGCCTGAACCCTGGAGTGGACACAAGCACAGTGTGCTTTATTATGAATGTAGATGCCAATTTAAAAATAGGGTTTGCTAAGAAGTGACACTGATGGTCCTTCAGTGACTAACTTCCGGAGTGCTTACTTGCTTCCCTTCCTTTCAGATGCAAAACCAGGTGTCTGTCTTAGTTTGAAATTTAAGTTTCTGTTTCTTTGTGATTTTTTTTCCTTAGCAGTAACTAGCAGAACCTAAGCAGCATGTTTAAGTGTTCCCTAATACGCTCTCACAAAGAATGAAGTGCCATCAGAGCAGCACCTTCGTTGAGGCTAGCTGGCTAAATGCTATTTCTATTGAATTATACTAGCATTGCCTGCAAGATTGACTTTTCCTGGGGAAGAACAATCCCATGCCCCAGTATATACAGGGAGCCACCCAGCTGGAAAACAGCTTGGCAGAAAAGGGCTTAGGGGTCCTGGTGGGGAACTTGATGGTCATGGTGGACAAAAGATTGAACATGAGCTAGTAATGTGCCCTTGCAGCAAAGAAGGTGTATTACACCCCTGGCTACACTAAACACAGTACTGCCAGCAGGTCTAGGAAGATAATTCTTCCCCTCTACTGAGCACTGGTGAGGTCATACCTGGATTGATAGGTCCAGTTCTGGGCTCCCCAGTACAAAAGAGACTTGGACACAGTAGAGAGTTCAACAAAACACTGCAAGGATGAAGAAGAGACAGGGATACCTTACATATGAGGGAAGGCTAAGTGAGNATGTGCCCTTGCAGCAAAGAAGGTGTATTACACCCCTGGCTACACTAAACACAGTACTGCCAGCAGGTCTAGGAAGATAATTCTTCCCCTCTACTCAGCACTGGTGAGCTCATGCCTGGATTGATGGGTCCAGTTCTGGACTCCCCAGTGCAAAAGAGACTTGGACATAGTAGAGAGTTCAACAAAACACTGCAAGGATGATGAAGGGACAGGGGTACCTTACATATGAGGGAAGACTAAGTGAGCTGGGGCTGTTCAACCTAGAGAAGATGAGGCTCAGGGGTGTCTTATCACTGTATGTATGGAGCTGAAGGAAGACAGCAAAGAGANCCCCTCTACTCAGCACTGGTGAGCTCATGCCTGGATTGATGGGTCCAGTTCTGGACTCCCCAGTGCAAAAGAGACTTGGACATAGTAGAGAGTTCAACAAAACACTGCAAGGATGATGAAGGGACAGGGGTACCTTACATATGAGGGAAGACTAAGTGAGCTGGGGCTGTTCAGCCTAGAGAAGATGAGGCTCAGGGGTGTCTTATCACTGTATGTATAGAGTTGAAAGGAGACAGCAAAGAGAATGGAGCCAGGCTCTTTCCAGTGGTGTAGGGTGACAGGACCAGAAGCAAAAGGCATACACTGAAAACAGGAGATGCCCTCTGAATGTTAGAGAATGTTTTTTCCTGTAAGGATGACTGAACACTGTAAGAGGTTGCACAAGGTTGTTGTGATATTAAAAAAACGTGTAGACATGGTCCTGGGCATCTGTCTCTAGCTGGCCCTACTCGAGCAGGGAGGTTGGATCAGATGACTTCCAGAGGCCTCTTCCAACCTCAGTCATTCTGGGATTCATGTCTTCAGAAGAGCTGACCTTTGTGTGCCATCTTACTTTCCATTCAGACTGCAAATATAGTGCCAGAAGCCTCCTTGTTTCAGTTAATATCGAATGTGCATAGTAGCTATTTTTGGTTGTCAGCTCAGCTACCGCCTAGAGGCTGCAGCTGCTAAAATTGAACAGAAGTGTTAATTTTGCTTCAAGGTTTTGTCAGGAACAGCTGGTATTTTTATAGGTTTTTGTATGGATTTATTATCAAGGAACATTTTGCCACTGAAATTTTTATTTTTTGAAAATGACAGACTAATTTGTCAAACTTCATAGATAACATGCACCAAGATAATATTTTATTTATTTTTCTTTGTTGTTTTTTTAAAATTCTTTTATTGGTAGGTTAATATTTAAAGAAATAAAGTTAACTCTATCAGCCAATGGTAAAACAGAAGTCCAAGATATATGAAGATTAACTTGGTACTGAGAGTCGAAGGATATTATGCCTCTGGTCAGGAATACACCCAAAGACTCACCTGAGTTCAGGGGAGTTCAGATAAATGAAATAAAGGAAAGAATTTTGTTTGCTTGTTTGTTTGAAAAAGCGGTACTTTAAAAATCCAGTCTTCCTATATATTGAAAAAATTCTCAAAACATTTTTCATCCTGGACGTAAATACATGCCTCAGAGTTTTGAACAAATAGTACTTTTCATTTAATGTGAAATTCAGCATGTGCCAGCTTGCTGTTCTTCTTTCCTACTGATTTTCCCAGCAATAAGAATTGTTTTGTAGAAACCTACCTGGGATAATTTTGGCATCTACTTGTTCCTTTGTAACATGTGCTCAATTCATTGCTCACACTGGGACCACCAACTGATCATCCATTCATTTGTGCTTGTTAATGTTTATTGCAGTATTCTTTTACTCTTCCATAGATTAAGATGCTATATAAGTGCTTATAAAACTGTTAGAAGAGTGGACTCAAGGCTTGCCTGCCTTGTAGGCAAAATGAAGTGATAGGGAAGCATAAAAGCAACAGATTTGCAATTTTTACTCAGGGAGGTAAGTGTGACTGAGGAAAAAAACCCTCTTATTATTCCTTCTTTCTGTATGCCAGGCTATTGCTACATTAGAGTATTTGGTTGCAAATATGGGTTCATACAGGGGCAGGTGCAGCCTTGGATTCCCTCCTACTGTTCTCCTAGTTGAACACTTACACTTGACAACACCTAGGCAAAGATTACAGCAAAGGCTATTGTTTTCATTACAAGGCAACTACTGGTTTGTCTTTTGCCCAAGGCTGTTGGTGCTTATCAGCAGTTGTTTCTCTAGGTGGTTGGTGATGGCAGCGTAGGAGGAAAGAAGCAGGACAGCTATGAATTACTCCCCCACTCCTAACAGTAACAAAGTCATAAAGCTGCAAACAAATGGACTGCTTACAGCTAACGTTGTTAGATTAAACTGAAAAAAGAGAGGGTAGCATCAGTATTGCCAGCTGGAAGTGCTCAAGAGCTGTCAAAATCCTGACATTTTTTTGAACCACAATTTTTGTTTCTTTTTTTAAAAAAACCTTTTAAGATAGGAAGGTATAAAATGTACTTTAAGAGATTTTTCTGTGACTGTGGGAGCTAAAAAAAAAAAAAAGATCCTTGAGCTAGGGTTTTAGTAAGACACATAAAATATTGAGACACTTTTACAGAGCTGAAGCAATCACTGAGAGTTAGACAGGCACATTGCCACTCTCTTTTCATGGTTAGGAACACAGCCTGGGCTGTTGTTACTCTTTAAGCTGCAGTTTTACTGCCACAGGATATTGGGAACTATTGTTTTGGGTTTGGAGTGTGACATTTCCCATTGTGAAAGGGAGTGACCTTGTGTTTCCTGTCAGTCACTGCTTAAGCGAAAATCTGTGTTGTAACCTGATTTTTCTGTGTACAAGCATGCTTATTGACTTTTGTTTATGTTTAAATCCTTAATTCATGTGAGACTTTTTATTTATCCATCCGTTGTTAGTTTAGCCTACTGAAGCAGTCGAGCAGCATTTCTCATGGAGTTTTTAAAATCAGAGGGACTTTGGCAAGTGTTGCTTAACAGAGACAATAAGATAAACCCTTTGAAATGTGAAGCTTTCACAGATGCAGTAACATTTGCTTTACTTTTAAAGTCTTCTGCCTGCCCTCCCCATGATGGGCACAAGACTTGAGGTAAGGAGGTAAAATATCCCCCTCACCCTCAAAACCATGCAGCTTTACCTTGTCCTCTCCTTCCTCCTGGTTTAATCATATTTTCTGTCTCCCGCCTGCAGAACCGATTATGACCCATGGGGGGGACTGAATTCGCTTTTCTTAGTCCTCATGAAGCTGTGCTAATAGACACAGCAGACTTTGCTTCTCAGGTAGAGAGGGAAAAGACTGTTTTGATCTAGTGGGTCTCTTCCAACCTGGTTATTCTATGATTCTATAAGCTTCATGTCATCATGCCTCCAGAAAGGCAAGACAAATGAAAGAGTGGAAATGCTGGTCATTCACTCAATCTGAGTTGTGTCAGCATTGGGAATAGGATGCAAACTCGTTTTTGGAACAAGGAGGCTATCAGTGGGAGCAAAATAAATAGTAGTGAAGGCAAAGGGATACTTGTGTATGGGGGATGGGAGAGGCAGACAATTTGCTGTAGTCATTAGCCCTTTTTTCTTGCAGTGGAATAACATTTCTTGTTTTAACATGTTGCCTTCAATGTTGTTGAATGCCAATTGTTCTGCAGGTCTGGAGAAGGTATCCTTCAGTGATCCCATGTGCCCTTCTGGTATGCTTACACCAGATTGCTGTCGGCTGGATCTCTGCTTCCCAGAGGGTTTGACAGGTCTACAGGGCTTAAAAAAAGCCAAAGTCATATGGCAAAGGACCAATACTACGAGGTAATTGCTGGTGTGTGGCTTGGGGCTTACAATATGCAAGTCAAGATGAAATAAAGATAAATATAGGCAGGATTTGAGCTGTGCAAAAGATGCTGAGGAACTCGAGTTTGTTGCGGGGAGTGAGAGGTTAGCATAGATCTCATTAAAGATGGTGAGTGACAATATGTCAGGAAGGCTTGAAGGATGAGAATTGAGAATCAGATATGGAAAATGATTAATAACTGTAGAGGTAGATGATTTCACAATTGTATTTTCTTACAGGGAAAGTGGAAAAGAAAAAATTGAGAAAAGGATAGCTTGACTAAGGTGCCACCACAAACTAGCTTCAGAAGCAAGATCACATCCACAGAGTGAAGGTCCAGGAGTTAAAACAGAGGTCTCATTTCAATCTGGATATTGAAGCATTAGGTAAATGGCTCAAAATTATACCTGGAACATGAGATTTTAGCCCAGTGCTCGGGATATCTCCTCTCACGAAAATTTGTCAGCATTCAATGCAGGCCAATTGGAATAGTTAGCCTCTTTGTGTTAACTTGTTTGTCTGGAAAGCAGAAGAAAGATTGGGGCAGCAGAATGGAGTTTTTAACATATCTAGGTAAAATTTGACTTGCTCATTCATCCAAAAGAAGTAGCTGTTTTGATAAGTAAAAACTTTAATTATTTTCCTGAATTATAAGAAGGAAGCACAGGCAAAGAGCTTTTATATAGAATATTCATGACAATTTTATGCCAACTTAATTCTTGTGCTTGAATATGGTTATTTTGCTGTCCCCAAAATAACTGGGGATTTTGTCCAATCTCGTGGATAAGAGGCCAAGGGAATGAACTTCCTAGAACTGGAAGAGAGTTTTAAAATTCTCTTTTAATTCTGAGTAAGTTGATTTTGGTACCTATGAACTGGATAAACAAAATACCCCAACAATCTGACCAACAATACCCCCAACAACAGTCTACTGACTGCTCTGTGAGTGGAAATCCACTCTGTATTCTGTAGCCTTTTGGTTACAACCTTTAGTTATCTTTTTGCTTTTCTTTCTTAGGCTAAGGCTTACAAATATCAGTTGCTGCAAAGCTCGTGGAAGAGTGTTCTTGGTAAACAAGCTTTAAGGCTATGCAGTAGTATGACACTTCTGCTGACCAGAGAGGTATCTCTAGGGAGTCAAATAGCATAATAGTGCCAGTGTGTGTGATGATATAGGGATTTTTCATATGGCTTTTTCTATGTGTGACTTCATATTATCTTTATTTTTCCTATATAACATTAATGGTCTTACTGTCCTGGTTTTGGAAAATTAATTGCAGTCCAATATCCAGAGATAAGATTAAGAATCTGAATTTTAGGGGTGAGGATGGAAGATGATAAATCCCTAGTGTAGGGTGAAAGTGCTACTCTTTCTATTTTGTTTCTTCTAGACCTAGAAAGAAGGCCAGGTGAATAATATTTTATCTCCATGACATATTTTCTTTAAAAAGGCAGTGTAGGAAGGAAAGTTTTTCCTTAATTTTTCTAGTGTTACCAAGGTTTAGGTAGTTACAAGTCATTTTGTAGTTAATTTAACATGAAAGACTGTTAAAAATAAAATTTGTTTATACCATTTGTGATACATTGTTTATCTGGTTGGAATATGCACATACATAAGCTATTATTACTGATTATTAATATTATTATTACTACTACAGGTTGTTTTCAGCTCAACTTTGAATTCCCTGGAGGTGTTTAAATCACAAGTAGATGAGGTCCTGAGGGACATGGTTTAGTGTTTGGTGGGAATGGTTGGACTCGGTGATCCGATGGGTCTCTTCCAACCCGGTGATTCTGTGATTCTGTGATTCTGTGACAGGCCACATGGCCAGATGATCTCCAGTGGAAAATCAGAAGAAGGAGGGGGAAATAACCATCAAGGACTGCAAGAACAGGCAAAACATAACGTGGCTTAGAAGAAGCTTTAGACCTGCAATTTAAAGCAGCACAATGAACTCTGTAATCCTTGTTTCCAGATATGTAAATGACAGAATAGGTATTTATTTAAACTGTTTTCACTGGTAAAATAATGCTTTCTTCTGCAAACATGATTCTAAACCATTAAAATCTGGGCCAGATTTCATAATTCAGTGACAGTCATAAAGAATGAATAGTATGCAAGGAGAGTGAAAAATGAGTTAGTTTATAATGACTTTCATACAAACTTGGTGAAAGCACAGTTGTTTTTTTTCTTTTGCTTCTGCAGTTATAATAAGCTGCTTTTACATTGAAAATGCCAATGGAAAAAATATATTGCTCAATAGTAAAATTCAGTCTGTTTATGTTCTGGTTTGATCTAAGGCAGAATCAGTTTTGTAACTTCCGCTAAGCCTTGTCTGAGTAACTTCATTTTCTGAAAGTTAACTGCATGATTTTCAGACAGTGTTTCTCTGTAGAAGTGATAAACATGCGGCATTGGTATACAGAAATGCTGGTGTTTGTATTTATGCCTGTAGAAATCAAGGTCATCCTTGAGCTGATAGATTGCCATAAGTCAAAGAGATGAAAAAGGATCACACTTGCAGAAAGGGGTGGACAGGACAGGTGACACCAAACAGACCAACACAGTATTTCATCCCATATACATCATGCTCAGAATAAAACCGAGGGATCACAAGGTTTTCTCGCTCTTCTTTGATGACATCGTCTCTCTGTTTGCTCCAGTCTGTTTGCCCAGATCCCGGATTTGTGCATTCCTGAATCCAGTTCCTGAGTCCAGCTCCCTTCTGCTACGGACCCCTCTAAAGGAACTGGGAGCCAAACTGCTTAGTTTTAGCTGCTGGAATTGGCTGGGCCAGTGGTAAACCGTGATAATTTACTAGGTATAATTGGCTGGAAAAAAAACTACATGCAAAAATTTGGTTAATCACCAAGAGCTGATCTGTCTTTTATGTAAATTCTTAACAAGAATTTAACTGAATCTTTGCTGAGAAATATAAAAAAACCCTGAGCTTCTTCAGAGTTCCGTGACGCACAGCTATCGTCTCAGACATTATGTGAAGGGCTGGTCATCGCTTCAAAATAATTCAAGTTTTAAAGAATATAAACCAGTTTTAAAGAATATCAAATTAATTTATTTTGGTTCTATTCCATAAAAGGAATTATGAAAGCAAGGGATTAAACTCTGGTTGTTGAGTCACTATGCATCTTTTAATGAAACATCATTTTGCACTAGCAATGCACTGAAGGGACGCATGACTACAAGAACAGAATTTGGGACAGAGAATCAGCTGAGAAGTTAAAAAGCTCTGTTCACTCTTCCTTACCCATAGATGCTCTTGCAAAAAAATGGTCTAGTTTCCAGATGTGATACAGACTTTATGGAGATTCTGAAATGTTTCTGTGCACTTTCCTTTTCATTTTTATAACCCTTGAATTTTTGGGAGCTGGCCAACACTGGAGTGCCAAGATACCTTGAGAGATGTTGCTGTTGAGTAGTTTCCAGCTGGAATCAGAAGTGTTTGGTATCTTGAAATACAGACAGTTCTTGTATTGAATCTACTCCCGTTTGCAGACTTCAGAAGTCTGAAACTCATTTATTAAAACCTAAGCCAGAAGTAGGGATACTGAATTCCGGGGGGGGTGATACAAGGTCAAATCAGCGTGAGATCTAAGTACACCCTTCAAATAGTTAGATAAATTTTTGTAAAGATTATTTGAAATTCAGTGTGCTTGCCTAAACTGAAAATGAATGCAAAACTTTTTGAAGCTTTCTTGTTATCTAAAGAGCTCTGTGTCACAAGAGAGAAGAAAGCTGGCGGAAGTATAAATATTATCCACAAAAATTTTAAAAATAACTTAGGGAAATTATATTCTTTGATTTTTTGAGCTGTCATTTCTGTCTGGAAAAGTACAAAGTCACTGCAACAAATTAATCTAATTTATTCTTGATTCTTGATGATGTTAATAGATTTTACAGCAGTTTCCAGAGCTAAGTATGGACCCTGACTACTCTTAGGAAACACTGTGTGTTTTCTCATTAGTGAAACACCACAAAATTGCAACTGCAATATATCTATGAACTTATAGGTGTTGTTACACACACACTGGACATCGGGTAGTCTAGACATGAAGGATGATGTATAGCTTGCCTAATCTTAGCTGCCTGTCAAAGCTGTCTTTGTGAACTCTAATAGTCAGTGAAAAGAGTGGCTCTTTCACATGGTGATTCATCCCAGGCTGTGTTCAGATGGGGCAGATCAGCTTTGTCTTTCCAGTAAAAGCAACCATCCAATAAGAAAATTCTTCTTACAAGGGAAGTTTTGACCACAAAAAGAAAGAACAGAAATAGACACATTGGAGACGCTTAGCAACGCTATTGAATTCCTATTAGTGGGTCCTCAGACCCATTCAGAACAGGTTACCAAAAGACTTAAACTATTAAAGAATTGACATATGATCTGTCATAACTCTAAAGTGTGACAAACATGATCTCAAAGACAATGATTCACTGTTGGACTTTAAAGTTGGTGAGGCAGGTACGAATGAGACTGAAAAGGACAACAATGTTTTCTATACCAAAACTCCAGTTGGGCTATAGTTATGGTCCTGTATTGTTGACTAGTTTTACTGATGCAGCAAAAATTACAACAAAATACCACAACAAATTACAACCACAAAAAAAGTGGTTGTATTGCCCCTAGTATAATTTCTTTGTGGGTGATTTATCTAAATCCCTAGAAAATTATATATTTGGCAGAAAATTAAAATTTAACTTTGCACATAGGAAAAAGTCAAAATTATTCAGATTTACAGAAATTGTTTCACACCCTTGAAAAATCTCATATTGGTAGTGTTTTTCAGCTTAGTGATGAATTGTTTAGACTGCCGTTACACAATAATTACCTTCCAGACATTTTTTTCTGCTTTTACATTGAGAAGCAGAATACACTCAGAATACAGGAACAAACTAAATCCAAGGGTTTTTTCTTTCTTTTCATGTCTCAGTGTTTCTGATTTTCAGGAGTATTTTCAGGTTATAGCAAACACTGTATGGTTTTGATTTGATCTCACAGAAGAATTTTCTATTGTAAGAGGTGGATTTTGTCAGAATATATCTAAACATCTTGCTGGTGAGAGGACTGAATGGCTTCTCTCATCAGACAGCCAAATGCAAAAGGACTACCTAGACTTCCAAAATCTTGGATTTCTCAGTGTTAGAAGCTTTTCCAGCTGCCCTTAATGTTTTAACTGTTGGGTTTTTTAATTAGATTTTAGTAAGTTTGTAAATTATTGCTGCCTGTTTTTAATTTCCTATCACAATATGTAGAAAACAACTGTATACTTTGGTAATTATATTTTATTTAGCAAACTTGACAGTAAGTGTTACATTGCTTTCTTTGAAGTTATATAGTCAAAGGTCAATCAAAAATTTGTCAAAACAAAGCAGTTAAATTGCTACAAATACTGTTTTGGTCTTTTTCTCTAGACAAAATATATCAATCTGACTTAATAAAATATGGAGTAAAAGGAAATGAAAACTCTTTAAGTTGTAGTTTTTATAGGACTGAAATTTCACATTCTAACAAGTTCTTCGGCCAAAGCGTGCTACTTCAGAATTGCTTAGTTCTTCCTCTGTGACTTCCTGTCATCACACCTACTCAAATGTTTTGTGAGGATAGAAGTCTTCACGTTTTCCTTTGAAGTTTTTTTTTGGAGCAAATAATGCATAAGGCAGAAAGGTATGTGGGAAAAGGGACAGCCACTGTGTGAAAGTGTGACAGTGCAGCAACTGGACTTGCTCTTGTGTCGCACGTTATGCAAAGAAGAGTCAGTACATTGACATACTCATCATAGGAGGAAGTAGTTGTAATGTTTTTAGGTTTTGACAGTACAATTCTCCTCATCTGGAAGACACACAAGACCTAGCAAGTAGTGTACAAGGCAGGCTCACAGCTGGCCTGATATCACTTCCTATTCTGTAAATTTATCCTGAGAAAGGATATCTGATGTTTTCAGGACAGGTACACAGAAGAACCTGAAACTTAACAAACAAAGTAACATGTCATTTAGGAAACATTAAGCTGTGTTGCCTTTCCGTTTGATTTCCAATACATATTGCCCCCAGATATTGGACAGACTTTCCCTGTAGTACTCTTCCTTCCTAGGGAAGTCTTCTCTTCACCAGTGTCGTTATTTGAATTAGTAAGGAATTAGTCAATGTAGGTAGAAGTAGCTTTAGTCTGGCTATAGAGAACAAGACATTGAAGGTGCTGTTTCCAGAAATATTGTGTCACCAGCAGAATAGATTCAGAGCATATCTGAGTTGGTTACACAAGAATATTTTAGAAGAATATTTGCTGATACTGGTGGAGAATAACATTTTTTTTTGTGCCGATAGAATATAATCTTTGGTACTGAGGGGGTCTGAACAGTATGGGCTATATCTTAAAATAGCTACCCCACTTGTTCCTCTCCACCAACAAATTGTCTTCATTCATAGAAAATTACTAGAGTGTTACACTAATGAAAATACAAGAGATGCATTTAAAAAAGAAAACTGTAAAAGCTATTCTTTAATTATGTTATATTGTTATATTATTTACTTTAGACGTATTTATTATCGAACTGAACAGAAGAGACTATGTGATTATTGATGCATTAATATTTACTTTCATCCAATCAAAAAAGAAAGCATAACCAAAAGCAGGTTTTGCTTCAATTCATACATTATTCCTTCTATAAAACTTTATTTTTGATGATTAACAACCTTTCATGACTGACAGTATTCTCTTTCTTAATTGCCAAATTATGTAGGAATGACATTGGGGTTCAAGAATGACCAAAACAGTCTGTTTTTTTGTCCCCTCCATTTGAGGTCAGGGCTGTTTGAGGTAGCTGAGAGCATATTCTTTTGGGAAACTGATGCAGGCACAGATGTAAGTTCAAGTGGATGAACCTGTTGTGGGTAGTCCTAGACTGGGCTCTATTCAAAAACCTCTTAGGACATGGGATTTATTCAAGTGATGTTGCACTCGTGTAAGTACCCCTTCGTTACCAACTGCATCTCCCTTTGATGGTTTGAATATTTCTATCAGTCTAATGTACTGATCTAATCTTATCTATTTGAGCATTGAGGCTGAACTATCACAAATTGATTAAGTTCTTTTTATCATTCCTATCTGTCATGGTCTTTTAGCTATTTTTAATTCATGTGATGTTATCACTATCCAAGTCCATATGAATCAACTTCTCATAATATTGAAATAGATCAAAGGTTCACTGGATTCAAAACATATTGTTTCTTGTTATTTCTCCAGTAACTGCTTTTGCACATCCTAAGGCAGTTTTTCATCTGCAAAACCTACTCTCTGAGCCTATACTCCATGTATTTTTTTTAACCTATACAAATTTAATGGTTCTTTTCAATGAAGTGCCACTACATGATTTCAGGATGGATAAAATTTCCACTTAGGCCATTTTGGACGTAAGAATTTTAAATGTGTGCCCAAGTGCAGTAGCTGAATGGCTGTATGAATGTGTAGCCCTTGTTGGTTGCTCACTGAGCCCCTTTCAGTTTGTCAATGCTCCACATCACTTTAACATGTTCAGACGTACTGTATTGCCATTTAGGTATTCCTAAGTCAGTGATTATATTTCTCAATACAGTTCTGTGTATGTTCCTGTGTTCTGCTTCTAAATACTCATCTAAATACCGGGTTTAATAACAGAAGAGTAAAAAAAACCCCTTCAATTTTTACAGTTTTTTCCTGTTTTTAACTTTAAATCTCTACCATTTTTTTTCTATTGTCTGCAAGTGGATCATGAGGTTGTTGTAATTTTTTCATATTGAATTGCAATATATGTATTTACATGCAGCTGTGACAGATCCAGACAAGTACTTAATGCAGGTAAAGGCGTCCTTTGTTCAAGGTGCTTTTTTTTTGTGCTTCACAGAGTTCTACTTCTGAGAGTGCAGTGAAGGAGCAATGATCTTCCAGCATTCTTTTTTTCTGTTTAGGAAGTACAAAGACTGATGGATACCTATGCTAAACCTCTGATGTGTCAAAAGTCTGTCTTAAAATGCCTCTCATAGGGTATTATATTCACAAGCTGCATCTTAAACCTAGCTGCTCTAATTCCTTCTGTATGTCACAAATGCATCTTTCCAAAGAGTAAAATGAATTATCCCAACAACTACTGCTGTATCAATACTTCTGTTTCTGTCATTACTTATGGTGGCTGTAGGTGGCAGTGGCAAAAGTTGCTATAATATCTTCACTATATAAGATAACCTTTAATATATGAGGATGCTTTCAGGAAGAATGTATACATTATTCAGCTTTGTGCAACAATGATCTTAATACTCTAGTTTTGCAGAACTATAGATTCTGAAAAGCATCTTACTCTAATTATTTTGTAGCTATGTTGATAAATAGAAACTAATCTGCTCATCTCAAAGAAGAGTTATCCGATTTATTGACTGAAAAGGANTGTAAGGTCTCCCTTCAGCCTCCTCTTCTTAAGGCTGAACAACCCCAGCTCTCTCAGTCACTCCTTATAAGACTTGTTCTCTAGCCCCTCCACCAGCTTCGTTGCTCTTCTCTGGACTCTCTCCAGAGCCTCAACATCCTTCTTGTGGTGAGGGGCCCAGAACTGAACACAAAGTTATAACAATTTGCATTGTTTACTTAAGTTGCTTTTCTGTAATAACAAAATAGAATATTGAAATGTAATAATAATGCAAGCATCATACTATGACTGTAAGCATTGATATAAGGATGACAAAACAGGTACATGTATCCAAGACAAAATATATCTTAATGTTAATTGATATGGATGAGATGAATATGAAACCAGATGACAAGTAAATAAAAAACAGATGTAAAGGATGTTTCTTTAAAACAATCTCCCAGGTAATGTCTGATGTTGCAGGTGGGTCTAATTTGTACAGATCAAGCCTTAGTGCAAGAGAAAAGCAATTCATTTAAGGAAACAAGAAGTTACCATGCACAACCTCAACTGTGATGCTCGGATCTCACTGTGCATGCAGCCCAGTTTTCATTGATCCTTCTGAGCTGTGTGGTGCAGCAGTTTCTCAATACACACCTCATCACTCTGGGAGCCATTCTATGAGTAAATACTGACTCAACACTAAAGCTTGGATGTGCTCCTCTTTTGCTTGTTCCTTTGCATTGATAAATAGGCATCTGTTTTTTATTTGCTCTATACATGTAATCTGTTTTTCTGGGGATGTTTAAGTTTTTAATAACAGTAGGCAGGAAAACACATTTGAATTGTTTCATGTGAAAATACACTTGTTGCTTTACATAAATCACATCAAGTCATTTGCCTTAGAGGAGGAGATCACTTGTGTTGAATTGTCAGAGGTATGTTCAAGTCAACACTAAGGACTCATGCCATACTGCTTCTGCCACGCTGACTAATGGGAAACAAGGAAAACAAAGGCTTCTACCACGAGAGTGAACTTCCTCTTGATTTTTGTAATCCCACAGTTTTCTATTATTTAGTAATAGTAATACGAGTTAATTGGATTTAACTTCATCCAAACTGAAGGATGATAAGCATATGATGGATGAGAAACCTCTAAAAAGTCTGTTCCAGATTTCATTACCTGATAGAATGGAAACTACAGTTTTTCTGATGTCTTAATAACAGTTTGCATCCTATTATATTCTAAATTAAAGCATTCTTTTTCCTCTGTTACTTACCTCAGTCTTATGGATTTCAAATTCCTCCTTGTCTACTTTTTACTTGACTGAAAGTAAGCCAATTACATCTAACCTCACCTCATGTTACAGGCTAGTCATACCTCAGAGCACAGCAGTACTTATTCTCTACATCTATTCTAGGCTGAGTTTTTTGTATCTAAGTATGTGTGGTGAAAGCTGTATTTTAAATTAGGCATCACATTGCGATGCACACATGACGCGTATATTTACCTAGTTCAACAAGAAACAGCTTGACTGAAACACCTTTTAATTGTATTTTTCACAGTTGCTTCTCTTTGCTGGTTATTGGTCTTGCTGAGGTTAGCTAAGGTGCCTATGTTTCTCTCCTCCTTCAGCTCTGGCTGATGCACCTACAACTTCTCATAGGAATTCATGTAATTTCTTCAATTCAGGACCTTGTCTTTTATCTTATCATTACATTTCTGTTTCTTTGTGATTCAAAGTCAGCTGGCTCTTCCCAGATGTTATTCCAGTTATTTCTTGAGTGGATTATTCTGCTGGCTTTGTGATTATAGCCAGTTTCTTAATTTGTTCACAGGTTTTATGTTAAAAAAAATCTATAAAAACAGTTAAATAAACCAGATTCTGAAATACTGAACAAAATTATTAAATGAACAAAGTTTTTGAAACCTGACTTTTAAAGGCAATATCATACCTTTCCATTCCTTTGCCTCTTTTCCCATTGGGTAACCTGTCTGTGTTCCTACCTTCTGCATCACTGTCACTTCTGAAAATGGGCAAACCATTCTATTTTGTAGCAAAGTGGCTGAACTTCTTTCTGGTTCTTTTTTTTTGAGAAGTACTTTATCTCTGAACCAGATATTAAGACTTGCATTTCATATTTGTAACTTCAGCCTCCATTTCAATAAAATAGAAGATTTTCTGAGAGAATATAATTTCTTGACTTGATGGGTTACATTTACAACATAGCCCGATCTTTCATTTTTATTTAAGGCATAAAAATTCAGTTGGTTAGGAACACTTAATGTCTCTCCACTTTCATCCTATGACTAAATTCTGTCCTGAACTTGTCTTAGCTATTTCTGAAGTTTTCATGCTGAACAATTTCGTTCCTCTCTGCTTAATGTTTTGTTAAATGGTACATCTCAGCAGGCAGCTCCTAAGTTGAAGTGGTTTTATTCTACTGTCTTCTGGGTAATACAGAGCCTGTCAGTCAGAATGAAATGAGTATCACTCTCTGTGTTGCCACGCAAGTTCTGTATCCACTTAGCTGGGTTTTCTCTTTTCTGGTCATTAAAGACCAAACTGAATGCATTAAACACATAATTTGTAACAAGCCCTTAACAGACCAGTTCAGCCAGCAGATATATTTTTGGAAGGCTATTCTACTCTTTTGTCAACATAGATTATGGTTTAGCTCAAAAATGAAAGATTGATATAAAATTAAGCTGGATGTTACAGTTATATTTTATCATGCTGCCAGAATATTTTAGGGTTTTTTTAAAGAGAAATTTATATATAACAATATATATTTATAACAAGCAATTTACATATATTTTGATCTACCTCTATGCCTTGTGAGCTAACAATTTATTGAAACTTCTTTAAAATTAATGATATATCTTAATATCAATAATAAATTTTTGGTAGGATTAAGGCTACTCATTATCTTAGTAGTTTCTATGTACCTCAGCATCTTCTTTTTTTTTTTTNTTTTTTTTTTTTTTTTTTTCAATTTCTTTGAAGGAAATACAGCACAATAATTTTCTTGTTTGAAGCCATATGGCACCTGGTGTGTAGGTAGCTACCTAAGGTAGAACAGTCAGAAGAAGCCTCTGTTACCATTCCTACAGCTCTAGTACAATCAATCAAAACTCAGGTTTCTAAAGTAGGTTGGCAGTGTCTGTGCCTGTGTTGTCCTTTCTCTTCTTTTTCATGCTGAATGCTGAGTGATAAAGATGGCAGAGCCTTTCTCTGCCTCCAACCTGAATAGGCAATGCAACTGGCCGGCTGCAGAGGGAAAAGTTTAACAGGATCTTAGTGCAACCTGTGTGCAATATGACTGAAGATAGATAAAATACTCTATGTTAAGTGATAGTTCAAAACAAATTAATAAATAGAGCAGCTTTTTTTTTCATTGTTTTATAGCTGGTTCATTAGTAGTAGTTTCAATTAATTATTTTTTTTTAGTTCCTTAAAAGGATATTACTTAATAATAGTCTTATTTAATTAAGTTTGCTTTGAAAACCGTTGTCAGTGACTCACTGTCCCAAAAGTGTATCTGTCTCTTGGATGTTGACAATAAGTAACAAAACCACATCAAGCCTTACCATGTGAGCAAAGAAACCAGAAGAAATGAGTAAGAGACTAATGCTGGTTTCTTGTTAATATAAATCAGAGGCTGCTTCCATGATTTATTTTAAAACACTGTGAATTGGGCATGACAGAAACAGCACTATCTGCAAAATCAAACTTTGATACATGTGGTATGTTCTAATGAAAAAAATAAAAATCTATTATTTGGGGGCAGTCAATCCTATTGCTTCTGAATCATAAAACCTCATGAGTTATTTCAAATGTGCAGGACAGGGAACAGCTATTCCATATGAAAATATTATTAATACTCAGAAAAAATGAATAATTCAGAGCTGTTAATTTATACAGGTTATTTTCTTCTTTTCCTCTGCCTTTTCCTGAGGGATAATCACATGTAGATAAAAAAAGGCAAAACGTTATTTACATTTGCATATGTTCTGCTAGGTGTTCATTAGATGAGTGAAGATCAAGGAAGTTGGTTTTGTAGACAGAGGGAAAAATTAGCTTGGCTTTCATTGGTTCTTAGGTCTTCTAAGAATGTTTTCAGCAGTTTTGGACCAACTGTAAAAATGTTTCATCCTTTTTTTCATCAGGCAACAGGCAGCATTCTTGCTTGTAGTGGTGTTGTAAGGAAAATGGGGTGTTTTTTTTGGTTAGTTGTTTTCTTCTTCTTTTTTTTTTTCTTTCCTGAGACTTCAGATCCTTAATGGAAGTTTCAACTTTGGCTGCAGTTTCTGACATTCTGTTCTGTGTCTACATCCAAGACTATGTTTTAATCCTTCTAAATATATCCAATGGACTTAATGTCAGGTTATTCAAGGGAAAAATTAATGAAATATCCTAGCCAAAATTAATTACTTCTCTGTGGATATTACATATAGTGAAAAGTTCCCATCAATAAGGAGTCAAGAAATCTTAATTAACTTGTGTTAAGAACAGACTAGTCATGATTATACTTTATAAAATAGATGACAACATCCTTTTTGCAAACTATATGTTTTCCTCTACCTCACTGTGTGATCTTAATTTTGATTTGATTAATTTTCAAGCAGCTGTTCTTCATCCATGATCCCATCTTCATCAAAAAGTAGATTAATTTAGTGAAGGTGATATAGCTGTATTGCGTGAAGAGTAAACAGAACTATGTATCATTAACAAGCTTATTCAAATTTGAGTCTTTAGTGTCTCATCAGTTCTCTAAGTAGTCAAAGATGAATGATTTCTGTGAATCTCTGTGCATGAGGTGTCTACAATTTAAATTTCTTACTTTCTCTTATTAGGTGTGCTTGCTTTGGAAAAAAATGAGTGTGAATTCTCACCTTGTGAAAACCAGTAATTTTTCAAGCAACCACAAACAATATAGAAGTATACAGTAACTCAGGCTATGAAAGCTGATGGACCAGAATGCTGTACAAAATATGAAGTACCTTCTTAGCTGCCACACTTCTGTTTTGTGATGGAAACATTGAATGCTGCAGAGAACAATTTAATAATGAGCATTAACCTTCTGTCTGTGGGATAGTCAACAGCATGGCAAATGTGTTTTTTGTTCTGGATGTGATGTGTACAGCATCAAAATCACTGGTAATGGCTACATGAGCTTTAAAATAACTTCTCTGAAATTACTGAGGAATAGAAAGTGTAATAGCTAGCCAAGCCAGATTAATTTCAACAGGGATTCATATACCTCCTCTTTCAAGAGGAAATAAATATTTAATCAGTGAGTGAGAAGGGTCCATGAAAAGAACTAAGTAGCAACAAAACCATCACCACCAATAATGATGATGATGATGATAATAATAACATTTTCTGCAACTTTCTTATATGCTATTGTTATGATATTTTTTTAAAAAGTAATAATTACTTGATTTGAAACTCATAGTGTTTTGTTAGAACTGGACTAATAAACATCATTAAACATTTCTTCTCAGAGATTTGTAGAACCTTGCAACACAAAGATGTTGAATCACTTGGAAGGAGTAATAGTTTAAGAAGATGTAAAAGATAAGTAAAAGACAGGATTTTACATAGTTTCCTTTTTCCTTTCTTTGCCACAGCTTATTAACCTGAGACATATTTGTTTGAAAAGTTAGGCTGCTGCAAGGTTTATTTGCTGTCTGCAAGGTTTATTTTCTCTTTAGCAAGCTTACTTAAAATATTGGGAAAGGGAAATAAGAAATGTTTTCAAGTTTTTCCCTTCTGTAGAGTTTTGAGGCTTCTATGTTATATGCAACCAGAAAGGGAATAATGGAGTATTGTGATGGCTAAGGTGCTTAGTTGAGGGAGCGTCCAAAATTCGCATGGAAGCTTTCCTACAGCTCTGAGAATCTTGTCTCTGAGGTTGGAACCAAAACATAAGCCCAGTTTGCTGCTGGGAGAATTTCTTAACAAAAGGAGATGTGTTTCTGAAAACAAGAATTTTTGGTTTTGTCAAATTCTGGTGAAAATCCATTTTATTGAAAAGTTCTCACCCAGACTGCTGTCTACAGTCTATATACTGCAGAGATGTGCTGTAAAAAGTGCATGTTGAGGCTTGTCTCTTTTATTTAATTGCTTCTGGGACTGATTTTTTTGCTAGGGGCTTGGGGTGTATACAGTCCATTATTTGAAGAATACCTCATTAAGAAATAATAAGACAAGTACACTAAGAAGACTTACTTGACTAGCTGTCTCCCAACACTGGCAAAATGAAGATGAATTCCTGCACATGGCCTGAACTGGGATATTCGTGGTCAGTTCTTGCCTGAACACAAATGAACTAAGCCCAAGACAAGAGGCTGATAAACTACCTTAGAATTTTCTGATTGGAAGAACAGGAATTATTGTAGTCATTAGTGTCATTCTTCATGTTGCTTTTAAATTGAGTAATATGAAGACGACAAAGGTAATTTTTTAAGTCTCTACCTTATCTTTCTATCAGTCTCCCTAGGTGTCATTGGATGGACAGTTTTAAACTGCTGGCACATGAAGAATTTGTGGATACAATAGGAAGATAACTAGCTTTTCTATCATTTTTTGCAGGATTCCATCTCTTAGTAGGGAGGAGAAACTTGGAGAAAATTTCAGCAATATATTTGGCATCATTTCTAGGAATTGTTTGGATAGGAGAGAGAAATAGTTCATCAACACAATGCTGAAAGCTATTATGAACAGAAGCAGACACACCCAGACGTGGTTTAATGTTAATGGAAAGATAAAAAAGTAAAAGTAAAAGGAATAGTTAAATTGTCAACAGGGAAAAACAAATATCAAAAGTCAGGTGTAGTGATCATAAAAAGCAGCCAAAAAGAGAATAAAAGAAAGCTATTCTAAACCAGAAAGCCTCTGCTTGATTTTTTTTTTTTACAGCTACACTGTTACCAGTAAAACATAAATACTGAATTTTCTTTCTTCTTCCCTTCCTACAAAAGCATAAACAAATGGAGGCATAGGACATTTTCATGTGTTTTAGAGAGAACTCCACTTAGTATGAAAGGTCAGCTTTGATAGAAGAGGCTTTGGAGGAAAGAACTCAACCCACGACTCTACAAACAAGGTTACAAACTAAAATCTAGAGATAATTTAAAATAACTTCAGAAATCATTGACACACTGTCGAGTACTGGTGGAAAAATCTCTCCCAGGACCACAAGAAATGTAATTCAGAATTCCCCCTGGAAGATACTGGGGGGCTAACTGGTCTGAAAAAGTCCTGGTTTCAGGTTCAAGGCACTAAGGAGGACACTAAGTGCAGCTGCACACAGAAGTGAACCTTTTAAAGAGCACACTAATTTGAAAGACCTTCATCATTCTGTTCACAATTATATCTGCAGCATAAAGCAGTGGCCACTTGTTATTAGTTGGACCATTTCAGAGTTCAAAAACATCTTTCAAAAAAAAAAAAATCTTGTGATTCCTTTTTGACAAATGGTTAAACTCCACAATGCCATTGACCTCAAACTCATACAAGCTTAATTTCATTGCCCTTATTCTTTCATTTTTCAATTTCTATTAGATATAACAAAAGTGAAAAAACAAATGCCTGGCAGCTGTCACTCATCCTAAGCCTAGTAGACTTCAAAAGCCTTTAGTGGCACAAACCAAGTATTTCTGTGGTAGATAACAGAAATATGACTAGGTTCTTGTAAAATAATTTGGGTCATTTTGAACAAATATAAAAAAACCTAAGGTGTCAAGAATGGGTTATTTGGGCTGATCTTACCAGAGTTATAGGAGTAGCAACAACAATTGCTTTCTAAATGTACTGAGATGTGAAATGCAACATGATACTTTCTATTCAGAACTATTAAACCAGTAGGTCTTAAAATATACAAGCGAACAACAAATATTATGGAAAATCAATGTGAAAACTCATTGTTGTAAAAGAGATGCTCTGAGACCTGTTGATGAGTTTTCCTGACTTGACAGCATCATTTGTATCCATACAGTACAGCTGTCCTGATTATGTAAGGCAAGCACTATTTTCAGAGCCTTGTTTCACTTCAGCAATCTAACAGCATCAGCAACTACCTCATAGTCTCTAGCAGTGATGCACTTCGTGTACTTTTGCTGGATTTGAGCCATCAAAGTCCAGGAAGTTCAGCTGACAGATTGTAAAAGGGAAGCTAGAAGACGACAGGTCATTTCAATGAGGATTCTCTGTAGAACAGTGATAATGGATAAGGGATCCTGTAAAGCTTTGGGGATTAGTTTCCAGTATTTCATCTCCTCCTGTTTGTAAAGCACACATCTGCCCTATATAAATAACTCAGTCCTGGTAGAAACTGTGTTTTAGAGATTTTATTTGTTTTCCACAAGCACAATCTTGGCAACTCAAATGTACAAAAAAATGTAAGCAGACACAGTGACTTGAAAGTACCTCTCAAATTGAAATGTAAAGTTTGTCAGAATAGTCTCAGTACTACTGCTATTCAGTTGTGTCCCTATTGTTTTCCTCTCTCTCATTGAGCCAAGGGTGTGGGTTTTTCTGCTTTATGCTGATGGTAACTGGGATAAGTCAGGGTTAGATCAGCACTGCTACAAGATGCTACACATGCAGCCAGATGGTTTATCAATCTACCTGTCTATCTATCACTCTGTCTATTTTTCTATCTAGATATAAAGTAACTCAGAAAACTCTCATATTATCAGGTCATATAATTTTCATTATTACTAACACATTCCATTAGCAGTGTCATAGTTGTTCCACATCATAAGTCTGATACAATGCATTCAAGGGGATTTATTTTGATTACTTCTCAGAAGCATTATTACTCTTGTTCATTAAAGGACTACATAGGAGAATCTCAAAACCTTTATAGACAGAACATATGAAAACTTAGTTGTTATTTCCTTTGTAGACCCTTCAGATGTGTTATGTCAAAGGACTGCAAGCAGATCAAAGAGATTAATTTACGTTGTTAGACATTCTGATATTTATGACCCAGTGGAGAGGTGTCTTTGGGAATGTTAGTTATGCTGTTTCCTTTTATTATAAGGAAGCTGATAATCAAAAGCATGATTGCTGAGTTGACGTTGTGGTCCTTGTTTGATTGGTATATTGAAATGCTCTATGGTAGGCGAGACATCTGCACAGGACTAACAGATATGACCCAGGTTTTGTGTACTTCTGAAACAGAAGCCAGAGACCAGTTCAGACCAGGCAACTTGGCATTAGGTGACACTTGACATTAGGTACCTATAAGGTAGGACTCAGAGGTTCAAATAGCTAAACACAGGTGTCTATGCATAAGCAATATGTACAGACTCCTACTATTGTCAATTGAGTTCTTCTCTGTGGAGTAATGGCTACTCCCCAACTTCACCGAACCCAGCCTATATTGGGCTCTTCAGCACGTTGCGCTTACTTGTCCACTAAAAGATCCTTGTCTTACGCTGGTGTGAAACAGGGAAAATTATAAGAACATCAGGAAGTTGTGTGGGAAGAGAAATGACTGTCCTTTCTGCCTTCCTTGCCACCTACCTTCACCTCTACGATTGTGGAAGTTTCATTTTCCAGTCTCCTGGAGCATGAACAGTACTGAATTTAGGGCACTCTGACAATCAGAAGTTAAAATGGGAAAAAAAGATTAAAAAATCAACAAACCTATCCTTCCCCTCAGTCTCTACACATATGCTAAGTTTCTTTGTAATATATTTCAGTTCTTTCTAGAGAGGTTTTGTGTAATCTCCATATTGCGCTCCTCAGCTTTGTGTAAGAGCTCACAGGTTGGTAAACAGCATTATAAGGCTGTGATTTTCCTCTTCATGATAAGTACTTTTTATAGAAAACGAAAAATGTGGATTTTTTTTTACCAGTTGTTTTGGGATTTTTTTATAATTCAATTTAGTGGAGTCATAATGCTCCATATGAAGGGGCATCACAGGAATTACTCCAGTTTTCCAATATACTTGAGCAAAGAGAGTGAGAAATTCCTCTATGCTGATTGAGAACATGGTGAGAATAATGCAGCCTTTTAAATATGATCTCTTTGAACTGACCTTGGGTGACAGAGCTTTTTTTACAGTTATGGAAACAAAATTTACTTGCAACCTCTCCTAAAAAATATATATAAAATATTCCAACAAAATGATTCTGCCAGAGACCTTCTTTAGTGATATCAGATCACAACAAAGTGTGTAATTCTGAAGAGCTTTATTTTTTTTTAGTATACACCCATCAAACTCTGCATAGGCTTGAATGCCAGAGAAGTTTTTCTTTTCTTCTTGCCTCAGGCCTTGATGTTGCACTCTCTTCCCACAGCAGACACCAGAGTAGGGTATAACAAAGGACAGACAATGTCATATTTCAGTGTAATCTGAGGGAACTCAATAAGATAAGATTTGTAATCAGTGTACATTTATTAATGTTGTTTTCATTTTTCACTGCAGGAGTCAAGCTGAAGTATAGATACAAGACTCACATTTAGATGGACACCAATTTAATGCCTCTTGCTGTGTTCAGTTTTTGATATGTAAACTTGATGCTATTTATAAAAAAAGACAATTAAAAGTGAGACATAAAGTAAGACATATTAATTGATGAAATGGTTATTCTTCACATTTATCAGTGAAACTTCTTTTCCTATAAACATATCCTTGACCTGCCCCTTTCTTTTCCACTTGTTGTTGGTGAGGAAAAGGGTAAAAGTTGTAATAAGAAATCAATCATGGAGTTTAACAGAACAGCACTTTAAAAAGCAAAATCAAGGCGTTAGGTGTTAAACTGGAGAGTAAAGAACTGACAAAGCACTGTTATTAATACAGAAGAGTGATGGTGAAAGGTAACCAGAAAGAAAAAAATAGGGGATAATTTCTAGTCCTTGTCATATGCTATTTAAATCCAAAGTACCTTAAGGAAAAATTGTTCTTGTGATTTCTGCAAGAAATAGTCAGATCAAACTGTAACTACCTAAAAATAAGATGATCTGTCTTTGCATGTCTCTGTGTGTGTGTGAGAGATAGAGACCTTGCATTAAATGTTGATTCTTTGCATTAGAATAAACCTCCAAAGTACTTCATAAAATGTGTTAAACATTCTAACATCACTATTAGGAATTATTATTTTCATTTTGCACAAGGAAAAATGGAAAGGCATTGAGAGTGTGTCAGTGTCTGCAGAAAACTGTATCAAACCATGAGTATGACTTGAAACGTAGATGTTTCCTTTGCTATGTTTCTGAATGTTAATAAAATCTTTCTCTAATATGGTTTTTGGGAGAGGACAATTAAAATGGATATTTCAATGTCTTCTCAAAAATGTATTTGTGCCAACAAAAAAAATATGTATCCCATAAACATACAAAAACTGCATTCTGGAAATATGCCTTCAATTTCAATCTTACTTATGCAGAGAACTTTTGTGTAGTGGAATCCTGTTGGGATAAAAATAATGGTTTATAATATTTCATTGTTTATGACAGTGAAAACAATGACAATTTTTATGTAGCTTGTCTCTATTGGTCATCCTTTCATACAACTCTAGTACAGCAAGGCTGAAAAAAGCAAATAACAAAAAGCATATTTATCAATATGCTATTTTTTGTGCGTCATTTAGTTTCACTGTCCAATTTGTAAGTTCCTAAGTTGGTCTTCAGAATGCATGGTGTTCAGCAAAATAGAAAGAAGGAATTTCTTTTTCTTTTAAAAAAATTTTTAGATTACTAACAATAATTAAAATCTTTGGACTCACAAGCAGTAGCAACGGAAAACTGCTGCTGAGTATCAAAAAAATTATCCCATTGCTTCCTGCTATGTCTGGGGTTTTTTTTAACAGATCACACATTGCTATTTGATGATTCTTATAAGATGTTATAAAAAAAATACCCTTTAACCTTTAAAATTAAATAATTTTGCTGTGGTCCTGAATTTAAATAGGGCTAGTAACACACTTCATATTACAGAGGAACTGTTTGAGTAGTGTATAGTTTATATAAATAAACTGGGCTATTTGGGATGAGGAAGGGGAAGAAGTTTCTAAAGTCTGCAGATTAATTTTTAAATATGTAAAAAATTGGATATCTGAAATGATATAATTTTCCTGAGATGCTTAACATGATATTTGATTTCATTTAGCTGTTATTTTATGATATGCAAAACCATGTAAGGTTTGGTCTGTCTGTGCTGTCCTCTGCCTACCTTGGGCCTGACACAGGGGACTGTAAAAATAGAATTATTATTATTTCTATTATCTCCTGAAAATATGTTTTTTCCCTGCAACCATATTTCATTTTTGTGTCATTTTCTCCTCTTTTAAACTCAGTACTTGTACTAAGTGATGTATGTATTTATATTGTGAATATGAAATTTAGGATACTGCCTACTAACAATCGAGATATGAAATTAGGAAATTTATCATTTTCTGCATTGCTCTTGAAAAAGTGTGACAAAGTTTAAATCACTTTTTTCCTTATTTTTTAAAGGTTTTATTTTAAATTTATTCTTAAAAATATTTGGTGAAACTGCTTGTATTTCTAAATTGTTTCTGACTGACCTTGACAAAGAAATAAAACTAATTTTACTGATATCTTCATATTTGTAGTTGATTTCATGTATTTCTTGTTTCTTTAGCATGTCTCTATGTGATTACAACATCAGCTGAAAATGTTCTTCCAAGATGACCTCTAGTGAATAGATAGCTTCATATTCTTAACGATCAGATATTCTTGAGTCTTTTATGAAGTTACCTTCGCTACCTAATCAAAAGTTCCAGCCTCACCCTACTTTTAAAAAACAGTTCATTGGTATCCAAGCAGCATTTTCCCACTGGGAGGGAAGCAAAGTCAGGCAAAATCAAGGAAAACTTTGTCAACTTTCAAAGATATGGGCAGCAGATATGACTCTAGGTTTGAAGTTGTATTTCCACAAGGGCTGCTGGGGCTATAGCTATGTAAGCTGGTAAAGCACAACAGTAAGGCTGCAACTAAAGACAAAACTCCTGATATTGCAGACATGACATCCAGCCTATGTGTATGGCAAAGGTATTGCTTCACACCAGCTGTAGTCTGGTCCCATGGATCTGTTAGCAGTTTAAGGCTTGTGAGGACCTGTATCTTCTGGTTTCATCCAAAGAGGGGTCAGTTTGTTAAAGACCATTTCCAGTAAGAAATTAAGCATGGCAGGAGATGAGGAAGTTTGCTTCAAAAGTGTCAACGCAGTCTGAAATAACAATGCACCTTAATAGAGATAAGGGTGCACTCTGCATTGTGTCTTTTGAAGTGAAACTCGTGGTAACTTTCCGGTAGTGGTTCTTCCCATCTACTCTTGCTACATTGGAAGAGTTTGGAGTGCATTTCAGCTGCCTGGAATTTAGCCACTGCTTTCTCATCCCAATTCTCAGTATCCTGGTCCACGTCAAAAGTGCACACAGAATTATGTATGCTTTTAAATTTCTGTCTTCAGAACCATACAACAAAAACCTACTCAGGAACAAATGCGTGAATTCTGCCCATTGCAGCTCTGGATCTCTACTCCTTATTTCATTGCTTCTTGTCCTTTCACTGTCTGTCTTTGCTTCTTCAGTGACAAACTATCCTTTGTCAGACCATTTGCTCTACTGTTTGCCCATTTCTCTTTAGTCCCTTACCACTTCTCTCAAGTGAATTGCTATTGAGAATTTTATCATTCCTTGCTACTTTTACTGTAGTCCTATATCTTATAGTTTTCTAAAATATCACATAATGTTCTCACTTAGAGTTATTTGCATTTTATCAGACACAACATAAATTTAGCCAGCGGTAGTTACTAGGAACTGGTTCTTTTTCTTTTTAAAGATGGAAAGTATATTGAGCATTTTCCTCTGGAACCTGTAAAATAGTAGTTATTTTGTAAAGCCCTCAACTAAAAGACTGTTTTAGTCAAAGTAGTGACAAAAATACATATTTTGAATCCTCGGGCATATGCATTTTGTAGTCTACTGGCTTGTATTTCCTGACGTTTTCACCCTAGCTGAGTTGCTTACATAAGTTATTTTTAGCTGACTTTAAAAAACATCTTTTGATACATTCCATGTTACATCATTTGCATTGTGGTAACTTTTGAAACATATCCCATTCCTATAAATTAGTGACTGCTGGAGTTTAGATTAATGAACTCTCATTAGTTGTTTCCTTTCATTTTGTTTCCTGTGTAACTTTGGAGATGATTGCTGAAATAAATTACTTGTATAGGCAGTGGCTTTAAGTGCTTTTTTGTTACTTTCCTGCTGTGGTGACAAGTACCTCATTCAATTGTTTCAAAATGAATGCCTTAAGTGGCTTTTCTCCTTTTTCAGTGTCCTCCTAAGCTACAAACTTCACTGAAGTTAAAACTTTGATTTGTAGGATCATTTCTATCTATTATGATTTACTGCAGTAATTTTTCTTTTTTTTTCTGAAAAAGTCTCCCAATAAGAAATTGTTTTAGTTACATGGTCCTGGAGCAAATTACAAATGCAACTTCTAATAATCTCATTGAAATAAATGCCAGGTCTACCAAATGGCATAAAACATCTTTTTATCACTTATTTTCAGGATAAAATGTGGACTTGTCTGCATCGGCAGAGAAGTGCTATCTATGCTTTAATAAGAATGACTTTGGTCTCTCAGTCCCAGGGCTATTATTGGAAAAGCATTATTGCAATTCTACTTTAAAATTCCCACCATTTCAGACTAGAACACAAGCAACAATAAATCACAGCCAAAAAGGTCATAACGAGAATAGTTTCCTCTCTGGACATATCATATTTACATAACAACTTGCCAAAAGCAACATATTGCATTTTTGAGTGTGTATTTTAAATAGTTATGTATAGTGAATAATTTTTTGTAGTAAGAAATAAAAGAGACTCCTTCTCTTTTAGCACACAACAGTTATAAGAGCATTGTTCAAATTAGTTAGTTATTCCAGATGTTAAATGAAAATCTCTGCAATGACTTTTTATAACTTAATAAAACAATTCTGGTTCAGATGTAAAATCTGAGAGTTTTATGAGATCGGAGTGGTGGCAGATGAAAAATCTGAAACTTCTGTTTCAGTGATCAAGAGTCCTACTGCTGGAGAACATGAACAGAACTTTGATGGTCTGTGTTTTATAAACAAATGCAGTCATGGGAATGCTTAGCCTTTGACAAAGTAATAATTGTTCCTTTTCATGTAGTTTTCATATTTCCCTTTGTTATTTTAATTTAAAAGATGCATATTTTGCCAAAAATTTGCTACATTTTCTGGCTCATCAGTTAATCTTTACCTTATGTTGAAGTCATGATTTGGGTGACTTTCTGATATGAATTCAAGAGGAAGAGATTTTGATATTGCTGTAGACTAATTAAGAAAAGGCTGGGTAATTATGAATAAGGCTGCAACTGATTTTCATTTATAAATAACAAAAGAAGATTTTCTCTAACTTTTAATATTTTTGTGTATGAGTAGTTAGATGAGATGACAATGACAATACTATGATGAGCAGCAATGTAGCAACACAAAAAGACCAGTGAACTTTTTGCATTGTTTTTAGTTTCTCCAGTATAATGCTAAGGTCTCTCTTTGCCTTTTTTTTTGTTGTTTTGTTATTGTTGTTTGCTATTGTTGTTGCATATATTACTTAGACTGGGTTTGTCAAACTTTGTTTTGGTTAAACACTGCTGTATTCACCTCAAAATAATTTTTCTATTCCATTATAGTTTCTCTTTGGAGTCTATTTCTGCATGCTCACCCACTTGAACTCTTCCATGAGGGGCTCCATTGGTTTCATGTACACATCAGAGGCTAAATAACAGACTACAGTGCAACACCAATCTCTTTTAATTTGTATTAATAAGCATATTTCAGATCTTCATTTGCTAATTTAGCAAATATTAGTTAAAAAAAGTAGATAATAGTTACACAAAACCCAGGAAGACACAAGAAAATCTCCCTGGTGACATATTGCATTGGTAAAACTATTTTTGTAACACTTTTGCTCTTTTCATCATGGTCATTTCATACCTTTCCTAATACCAGGATAAAACATCACCCCATTAAGAATTCAAATGCAAACATTCAGTAATTGTCTCAGTATCAATTGAAATTAAATATCACAGGCAGCATAAATGACTTTAAGCTCAACTGAAAATTTTTTAAGCTTGCATTATTATTAAAGTTTCTCATTACAACTGAAAATTTTTTGATATGACATATTGGATTATAATGAATACAATGAGAAGTAATAAAATGTTATTCAAAAGCTGTTTATTAAATAGAATTTGTTCCCATGGAAACAAGGAGAAAAATATTCAGTTTATTCAGGTTTTACAGCAAATAAATATTATTCTGCTGTGTATATTTAATATTTCCATATCTACGTTGCACAAGAGTAGTAGGAGGAACCAATAGGCAACTGAATATAGAGTATTTCATTACTCTTTAAATAGAGTTTTAGTTGAGTTCGTTGTAAAAAATGAAACACAGCAAAACAATCCAGACTAAACCTGTTTACACACCAAGAAGAGCCACAGATGTTTTCTTGGTATTGACTGTGTGCAATAATTATCTTTAAACAGTGAAGAAATGCATATGTGGATTTTGTGTGAAGGCCAAGGAAAGAAAAAAAAGGCAAAACAAAACCCAACAAAACAAAATGTGGAAGAAATAGGAGGCTAAAGAGCTGAATCAAGACTGCCAGCAGTCAGCACAGCTTTCATCTTGTGCAAGAACTGTAGGCTTGCGCTTGCAAAAACTCATGATTTATTTAGAATTTTAATTAAAGAAGTTATTTGGACAGCAACCTAGCAGTACCTAGCATCTGCCTTCTGTGGCTAATGATTTTTACAACCTCATCTGCAAACACTCCATTAAAGCAGCTAACCATGACATGTGGCACAACTGAAGCAAATATGCGAGGAAAAAGAATCCTTGCCTGCAGCTATCAATAATATAAGAGACAGAATAAGGGTTAAAAAAAAGACACTTTATACAAATTATTGTAGCTTCAGGGATCAATCTCAAGTCCTCAGGAAGAAGGATACTTACATACTTGTGAACATGTGAAGCATTTTAGCCTCTGGATGCTCTCAACAGCGTTTTCAGAATTTGCATTTTTTTCTGTTTTCCACAGGAGGGAGGAGGGGGAAGACACTTGAATGTTTGAAAGAATAAGACCTTTGAATTTTTCTTTAATCATACTTGTCATGTGGTCTCTCTATTTGTAGCTCTTTTAAAACTAATGCTTTGCATTTTCTTGGGCTTTCACTGTGCCAGGTACAACTTTATAGCAGCTACTGAGTACAGAAGCAGGTCATGGTCAGAAGTGGTTATTGATGGGACAAAAGGGATCAATGACTGCAGTTTTTCTTCTGTGCTTCAGTGGACTATCCTTACCCTAGTTTCAAATAAGCAAAAGGGATCCTATCAAGATTCTATTCAAAGTACCCCTTTTGAGATTTAGCTTAACAAGCAGTAAATTCTATCTTTTCCTGAGGTGGGGGGTGACAGGAGATGCAGCATTGGCTAAACTATTTCAGATCTGTTGTACTCCTCTTACATAATTTTTGGAGATGGGAGTAGCTGTAGCCCTTTCCCTGCCAGTACAGGGTGCTTTTACAGTGTTACACCACAATAACATCAACATTATACTTACGAAGTCCATTTATATCTGGATATCTTCTCTAGAAGTGCTGAATCCTAAGTTTGACTCCTCTCCAGATCAATCTCTGCATACGGACAAGCATCGTATGTGAATGTACAGGAACACAAAAATGACAGTAAGTGTTTGCAACATCAACTGAACTCCTGACTTTCAACCCTGTGGAAAACAAACAGAAAGCCCCCAAAGGTCAGATATTGTGTACTTCAGAGCTAAAGAAGGGTTGAAAAGGTTGATCAGAATGATATAGAACTTCGTTTGACATAGAATGTCTTAATGGGCAGGTTCTTGTGATAACTGAATTGCTGTAAAGCTTGGCATGTATTATGTGCTGTGTATCACAAGTTAAAAAATATCCTCCCACTGCTACCTAAAGTCGTTCTATAGCTTGGTGTATTTAATGACCGTATTAAACTTGCAGGTTATAAGAGACTGTGTAAAGAGTACTGATGCAAACGAAAGAAACATGCTGAGTTTTCCATCCCCTGTTCCTTTCCAGCAGTGGGAAAGTTTCTGATCATTGAAAATGACTCTATGAAAAAAAAGAACTTGCTTTCTTTTGGAAACTGAAGAGTCTCCTTAGGGAATTTGGGCTTTTTACCTGGCAGATTTGGTTATTATTCCAATCCCAAGAACAGTGGTTTTTTTTTATTTTTCTGATAGAAAATATACCTGTATAATAAGTATTCTTGCAGTTAATACAATCCCTTCACACCAGGCATCTTTGTTAGTTAGTACACACTGGGTTTCACTCTATTGTCTGACTGGCAGACTTCATCTGCTTTTTGTAATACTGCAAGCACATATCAGCACTTTTGCAGCTGAACTGAAAATCCTTAAGCTTTCTTTTGACTGCCAAACATTTCGCTATGCATTAAAATTCCTCTAAATACTATAATTAAGTGTATTTTTTCCTGTCCTACGTATTCTCGGTATGTTACCTTTAAATCACAAGTATCACAGAACTGACTTGCTGAGTACTAGTGGGGTTTCAGAAATGTCCTCTGAGGAGATGCTTCAGAAAGTGCTGCATAGGGAAAATTCAGCTGATTTGTACGAGATCTTAAAAGACTTAAAATATTCGGTATTGATTTACAGAAAAGCCACTGGACTTATGTTGCTTCATGTAACTCTACTGACAACTTTCAGACAGGCAATGGAAAAAGTAATTTGGACTCAGCTCAGAATAAGCCGTATCTGCTCTTATTGCCCATCTTGCAATTTGTTAATGCTTCAGTTGGGAAGCTGACCTCAAACACATTCAGATTGAGTAGCTTTATGAGGCACTGAAGTGGAAGAAGCAGTCAGAGGTTCAAGTGCATCTGTAGACTCAAGCCCAAAATCTCGGATTTACATATTTTAAATTAGTTATTTTACTGTATAATTAGAAGCTGAAGATATTTTGCCTGAGTTTTAAGTACGTGCAGTTAACGTATAATTCAATGGGGATTTCAGATATCCCTAGTGATCCCCAGCTATCGTTGCAGCAGCTCTGAAAAGAGTAATTGTCAAAACATATATTTCAATATTTAACTTTAGACCACTAAATGTAATTTTTGTGGTTCTTTGATTTATATTTTTCTTATATGAGCCATATATCCATCAGAAGATTCGTTGCATCCAAATCCTGCTTTCTTATCTGTCTGGATCCTGCACAGTCTCATTACTCTCTGTTTAAGTGTTTTAAGTGGCCAGAGTTATTCATGTTGATGTTGAGAAAACAATGCAGATGCAGAAAACGTACTTATTTTTTTTTCTGCTTGTTGAATTACATTTGTTTTCCAGGCATGGATTGATAGGCTAAAATCAATTAATTTGTCATATTCTTAGATAAATTGGAGGGGACAAAGAATCTGTATTTATTGCAAGAACATATTTGAAATTGGTTTATTGTGGGACAATATAAATCTGTTTTCAGAGCAGTTTTTCAAACTACATCAATTTTTTAAAAAAAAACCTTAAAACTACCATTGTCTTATTGGCTATAATTAGATAGATGGATATCTAATCTCATATTTATTGTTTCAGTATTTGTATAGTTCAAGCTGTGCTCTTCAAGTCCATGCCAGAATCTTTTACGTGTCTGCTGCTTTATAAGGGAAGATATCATCTATTTTCCTTTTGAAAATGAGATCACTACCACAGTACCTCACAAACTGTATCCTAAGCAAGTGCCTCTTGCTGTTCTGTGAAGGAGTAGTATTCTTTGTAGTCAGGTCCTTGTCAACTTTTGATAAGTTGTCTTAAAGGATTATAGAATATGGTAAATGGTTCCCTAATGCTAACTCGATCCATACAATTTTAATAATTGCCAACCAGATGACACAGAATTGCAGATAGGAGAGGAGGATAATTCTAGGAACTATGAATTAAAGGTAGGCTAAAGTCAGCCAGCCTGTGGGAAAGATAATCACAGTGATTTTTGTGGAATTTTACTTTGATTACTAAAACACGAAATCTAAAATATTGAAAATCAGGTTTGCACTTTGCTTTTGTGTAGGTAGGTAGTCCCTTCCCTTTATCTATGGACTAGAAAGTACCAAGCACCCTTGTGTTTCCCTTGGCATGTGGCAAAACTATTGAATCTTTGCAGAAGAGTAGGGTGCATTCAATAGGTCCAGCTTTACTGTAGGCTTACAAGACTAATATTGGCAAATCTCTGTGTGTATATGTTAACACACATCATTCCAGAAAAAAAGATACACTACATAGCTGTACAAGTAGGACTGATCCAAGACTTTTCTTCTGCTGTGTATCCTTTCTGAAAATCATATCTATATAGTGTCAATGTTCTATTATTTACAGGTGAATTACTCGGCTAGTGGATAAAATGTACTCCGTGTCCCAGCAAGTAGGATCTATTATTAGACAGATAGTGGTGCTGTTATTTCTTCCCCTACCATATGACTTGATTCAGTTGATTAGAAAGAAGATGAATAATTTCTTTCAAGTCTAAATAAAGGACAGAATGTTTACCAAATGCCCTGATGTTTTAAGTATGTTTTTGTCTGATTTATGGCACTCTATAAATGGTCTCTGCTCTCTTGCTCTTTTGCCTGATATAAAGTGCATGCAGAGAACTCATTTTGGCTTTTTGATCATGGAGATGTATCTCAAATCTAAGATTATTGCATTTCTTTTGGCACTTTTCATTGTTTGACAGATACAGGAGCAGTGGGCAGCACCAAAGATATCTTCAAGAAATGATGAAACTGCTCTGATGGGGTTTTTTTCTCATCTTTTAGAATTTCTTCTGCTGATCACAGAATCACAGAATCACCGAATCACAGAATCACCGGGTTGGAAGAGACCCACTGGATCATCGAGTCCTACCACTCCCACAAAACACTAAACCATGTCCCTCAGGACCTCGTCCACCCGTAACTTAAACACCTCCAGGGAAGGCGAATCAACCACCTCCCT
>WAAB01025650.1:0-27469 GCA_013389865.1 Piaya cayana | reverse complement strand
CCGGTTCTCTTGCAAGTGCCTCATGATAGCACTCAAGATCACCTGCTCCATGACTTTCCCTGGCACTGAGGTCAGACTGACAGGCCTGTAGTTCCCCGGATCCTCCCTGCGACCCTTCTTATAGATGGGCACAACATCAGTCAGCCTCCAGTCCAGTGGAACTTCCCCAGTCTTCCAGGACTGCTGGAAGATGATGTCAATATCACAGGTGACAATGATGTCTGAACTTGGTGAGAGGGAAGCAGTATTGATATTGAGGCTGGCCACATTATTTTGTTCACAATGAACTGGTGGATTACGTTGTCTGTCTCCTCATTTATGCTACTGGCATATATTTTGCAGGAGCTGGAGGGGCAGAATTGCACTGTAGCTTGTTGATTAGCATTTAATAACAATTATTGCTACTTAGAACCTTCTGTCTATCTGTGTCTCTAAAATGGTAGTGTGTTCTCAACCTTATAAAGCACAACATAGAAAATTATTATACTAGGAAGAAAGAATATATTGAACTTATTGGTTTTGTATTTTTACTGACCTTTTCACTGTTTAACCTTCCAAAATTGTGTAATAGAGGCTTGAATTGTCTGTTTGACAAGAAGTACTGAACAGATTGCATGAAATGAGTTAGTCAGGGTTTAATACCTGGAATTTTTTGGTAAGAAAATTTAATATTACATGTGTCTATGCTATTGTTAATTGATCTGTTTGGTTTATTTTTTAATGGGAATAATAATATTCACACAAAGAGGCACTATGTCCCAGGCACGCCAGAGAGCTGTGTATCAACCACGAGGCAAAGCTAATGGAAAGCTTTACAAATAGATGATTCTTTTATATTGTTTCCAATACGTATGGAGACCCCACACTTGGCTACCTTAAGCAATGTAGAACTACTTTTGGGTTGCTTTCACATTTATGTCATAGTATAAAAGTGTGCATTGTAAATTACCCTTGGTTTTCCGAAACTTATGCGTGGCTATGACCCAATGGTACCGAACACTATGATGCACAGGTACTTGCATATCTGTAACCTAGGTGAATGTTTCTACGTTTTTAGAAGCTGAAAGATATTTTGTTTGGATTCATTTATTGAAGCTTTCTACTTCTATTTGCCATTGTCTTTGAAAGTCCATCTACGGTAAGAAATTCCTCATATGACCCATATTTTCCACTTATAATTTGCCTGAAAATTTCAAGTGATAGGGTACTTTTTTTTTTTCTGTAACCCAGCATATTGCAACTTGTATGCTATTTCAGCCATGACCAGATTCTGCTTGTAGACACATTCAAAAGCAACTCTCTCTTTTTCTCTTTTGAAAATGGTTAGCTGTTCTTTTCTGTTTCTATAGATTTATTTGGTTTAGGGCCTATTATATTTAATACTGTTTTCCTTTGTGAATATCTGACCACAAATTATCATTGGTGGAGGCATTCAAGCTACAGAACCCCAGAGGAAAAATGAGACCAAAAGGCTAGGAAGACACCTTCCATTAGAAGTCACCTCCTGTTTTGTCTACTATCTTGAACTTTAGGTCATGCTTCAAAGCTTAAATGTTTCCCCAGGCTTTTTTCAGAAAAAAAAGTAAAAAGCATTCTAACTGATTCAGAAGAGTTGAAGGTTTCTAGTTTTTGGTTGGTGGCTGCATTTGCATCATCTTATACTGGTGTGACTAAACCTCTAAAACATTCTCCACTGATGCTTAGGGCATTCTGTTTCTGTAGAGAATTCAGGAATTGTTTGATTCTGCTGTTGACAGTTAGGGAGAGGAAACCTGCAAAGAGCTAAAAATTAGTATATATTAATCAATGATGTAGGTCCAAATAAATACATGGGCAACTGAACATTTCTGTTCTCCAAGGCTTGGCCACAGTATGAAGAAATCTTTATCAGTCTTCTTTCCTTGCAGCCCTACACCTGACTGCATTGCTGGTGTTGACTCACTGTAACCTCTCCATGAACCTTCAGCGTGCGTTCTCACCTGCACTGTTCTGCAACTGGAAATGTGGGATAAGCATCCAGGGATTAAGGAGGTACAAGAGGGAAATCTGAAGAAGAATCCTAGAATGCTTCCCCCCCCCCCCCCTTTTTTTCCTTTACTTTTTTTAGGCATGGGTAGGTGCAGATTGTGTGCTCAGATGAATAGAGGCATACATAGAAGGCAAATCCTGTACCTCCAACTCCCGTGATGTTAATTGGTGAATGTATTATCTAGCCCCTTGATTCAGTGACACTGAGTGGAATAAAATGACAGTAGCTCTGTGCAGGGCACATTTTCTCCAATTTGCAGCTAATCATTTTGGTAAAGTACGTGTTAAATAATCTCCATAAATGCCTGAAATACAGCTTAATGAATACCCACTCACATGCTTGAACATAAATGATTACAAAGATTCCATATTACTACAGACAATTAATTTATACTTATTTAAGATTTACTTTTTCATGGCCAGCAGGGATATATCCCTCCTGGGTTGTGACCAGATGTTTAAACATGAAGACTGTAATTTTAGCTTTTATAGCAAGTATATGCCTCAGTGGTTATGAATTTCACTCTTTCCAGGAAGCAGTTCAAATCCTGCAATTTGATGGTCAGCTTAAGGAAAAAGAAATTCTCTGCAAAAGAGTAAAAACCAGTCTACATCTCCTACCAGTGGATCCTCTGGAGCCAGCTGCATGACTAATGGAATCAGCTGCTGGACTTTTCACCCATGGGGAGCACATTTTCTTAATATAATAACTGCAAAACCACAGCCTGATGTAGTTTGGGAAGAAGTGAATTTTGGGCTCACTGAAGCACAAGTCTTTCAGGCAGCATATTTGGTTAGGAGTGAATGAGTCCAGTGTTAGAACTGGTAATGGAGAGGCAAGATGCCTAGAATCTATTTGCAGCTCTGTCATTGATTCCCAGCAGGAGCATAGATGCATTCAACTGCTTGAAATTCATTCTTCTTTTTTCAGTATCCATCTCCAGCAAGCTCTGTTTAATAAACATGCATTTCTGCAATGCCCCTGCTCCTAGTTTTATGTCCTAGGGAATCTGAGGGACTTAAAGATACAATTCCCAAGGGTGCCTCTTCTTTCCCTGCCAAAACTTAATAACACTTAACAAACAACATATGATTTCAAAAACTTACAAAAAAACCATTTTCCAGATATAGCAACTTTTTTTTTTTCTTTAATCCATGCAAGGCTCTTCGTCGTTGCTTGGACTTCTTCAAATGTTGGTCTCTATGCATTATTTCTGCAGTGACTAACTTGTAGTGAGACCATACTTGTGTTACTGATTTTGAACCTCAAACACTGTATCGAGACAACAGGTTTCACATAATTTCATGGGAAAGGAAGGGCATGCATACTCAACATTTCAAAATCACTGTTATCTCTACATAGAAAAGTGGAGCCTTGACGATGAGTTTATAAAGTCCTAAGTACAGATCTCAGCAAGAAAACACCCTATCTTCTAAAGTGGAAACTTCCCTTGTCATTTCTTCTCCCAGGATTTCCATCCTGTTAGTTTCCACCAAAACTCCTGTTTTGACTTATAACTGTGATTTTGGGGGTGAAAAAGCCATAAACTTGCAGTTCACCCTTGTAATTACCAAGGGCTGTGTTTTTTTTTAAATAATACTTGCCAAAACAAAGATGTGTCTTCAGTTTAACAGTAAATTCAGTACCTTTTGTGCCTCCCTGAAAGCTAAGATATATTCTTCTTGAAACATGTCTGTTTGGGCAATGACCTAATGAGATAACTGGCCAATCTCTGGGATATGATCAGCTGTTCCCAGTCCTGTCTCTCCAGTTCCTGGGCAGGATGCAATGTATAGCATAGAACATACAACCCAAATGTTCGTAGCCATAAGTTTGCAGAACCTAAGACTATTTTTTTTAATACTTATTTCAGCCTCTTTGTATTGATACAGATTTCTAATCTCTCTGAATGTGTCTAATATTAGGGCACACTATTCTAGTCCTTAGCTATTTATGCGACAAATCATGTTATTTTGAATTCATTTTTCATCAAGGTCATCCTGTAATTTAAAAAAGCAGCTAACATAAATGCTTGAAAGTCTGAGGATGGAGTATTTATGCTTCCTGAAAGAAAGAAACAGAAGTGATTTGGGGAGTCAGCAATTCTAGGAAGGCCATTTGGCTCCTGGCAGCACAAGCCCTGTGTTATCAATGTGTTCTGCTTGGACCAGGCTACCTTACTGAATCCACACTTAGCTCTGGCAACTCAGCCTTCAGTGCTGCAGATATAGATTTGGAAATGTCATATATTAAATGATAGAATATTTCAGCTGAAACCCATATTCATTTAACCCTCTAAAGGACATTTTTGCATGTTTTCAAGCAGCAAGTAGGTATTTCACAATTTCCGAACCTAGTAGTATACCTGGAAACACGCCATCTTTGTCAACCTGTAATCATTCCTCCTGACTCATCTAAAGCTCTCTTCCAGCAGTCCCAAGATCATACCTGGGAACGGACAGGCTTGTTGGGCTGCACTTTTGTGCTTGATTTTGTACTGAGACAAGGGTGCATTGGCTGGTTGTAATGAGGAATTGACTCACTTTCACTCAGATTTAAGCTGACTCTGAAGTTTATTCCACTGTCTTGTCAGGTCAGTGCATTAGTGTCTGTCAAACTCTTCTAGGTTTTATTTCTTTTTCAGCCACCCAGGGCTAAGAAGGGCTGATGGTGTTTCCTGTAGCTCTGCCTTCTGAACTACAAGGAGGTGAAGTGTTTTGTACAAAGACATACAGCCAAATCCCCTTACTTGACAATGTGGGAAACATGCACACTGTAAGCATCAGGTCTTTGTCTTTACCAGAGACAGGCTGCTGGTGTTGCAACCACTTGTAAAGCGAGTGCTAGGGATCTTCATCTCATCTTCCAAGAGCTGACAGCACGGGAGTCCAGACTTGCAGGCTGTTTGTGCAGCAAATGTGTGGGTGCAGGTTCAGGTGAGGCCAATGGTTGCCTTCTGGAGTGCGTGTTAAGTGAAAACCTGAATGTAGGAGGTGCCCTGACAGCTATCAGGCTGCTCAGCGGGGGCTGAAACAGAGCATGGATGCAAGAAGAACAACCTTGCAGTGAGCCCCTCAGGAGAGTGAGCTTTCTAAGCTGCTTGGATCTGGGATGAGCAGTGCAATATGTTGTGTTATAAGTGCAAGTATTATGCATACTCTCTCTGTCTTTTGAAGCAAACCAGTGCCAGATTAAGTGCTACAAAAGAAACAGCTACGCTAGAAATAAAAGGTGAGGCAGCAAGATAAATCATATTGTCTTCTTTAAGAGGTAATACATTTATAATTCTTTTTCATAAAAGCAGAAAGCTCCTATAAGTGAACAAAAGTGGGAAGATACTTTGAAAGTCTGATGTAACCTCAGGTAAAATAAGCTCTAGAAACAGCAAGTCATTCATGTCTGTGCACAGCAGGGTGTGTTATCTGCTGTACACAAGCAAGCTCAGCTTCTCAGAGCTGTGAGCAGAACTAAATCTGCTGCCTCTTGGTTGGTATTTAGTTAGCTGACCACAGGTCACACTTGCTCCTCCTGCAAGGCTGAGAGTGGTGACAGTAATTTGGATGGTCCCCTTTCCTCCAGCCTCTCCTACACACTCCCTGCAGGGATGCATTCCTGGCTTCCAACCCCAAGGCTTTGCATGATCTGGCTGGAAACAGGCCATGGATTCTCTCTGCAAGAGCCCTTCTGGTCTGGGCTATCTGCTGCCAGAAGCAGCAGGATACTCTGATGCGACCGTCCCCATGTAGTCTTCCTATACAGCTGGAAAGTAAGGCAATTACTAAGGTTCAGATACTTAATTTACCCTAATGAGCTGGCTTTTGGGTGCCCAGTCCTGTTCCGAAGTTTTCTTATTATACAGGTCAAAGGCTGAGTGTTGTGTACATGCTGATCTATTGGTCTACATGGGTTGTGATTTTAAGAACCATCCTTCCTTTTCCCATCTCCCAAATCTTCTTCCTCTCTCCCCAAAGGGAAAAAAACCCCACTTTCTTAAAGACCATATAGGCTCCAAAGGTTTCCTCAGCATTTGCCAGAAAAAAAAGTTCTATTCAAAGAAACATATAAGCCAAATGGGACCTGGGATAATTCAGAGTGGGAGAACAAAGCAAACCCAGCCACAGATCACATCATGTTGCCTTGCACTTTTTGTCTTGCTGGCTGAGGAAATGCACTTCAGGTTGGCTTTCATCTCCTTGGGATTGCTGCTCCCTCCTTAGGGGTGGCTGGCGATTTGGTCTCTGAAAGACAAGTTAGCAACTTTGTGTTCTATGCATGGATATGCCAACTTCTGACCTAGAATTTATCAAAGAAGCAAAGCAATAATGGCAGTGGAAGAGCTGTTAGAGTTGTTCTGCTCAGTAATGAGGAGAAGTGCTCTGCAGTGATGCTGGATGGAATTGTTAAGCCAAATTAAAGTAGCTGAGAGGGGGAAAAGCCAGTCAAATTCACTTTTTCCCGTCCTCTAAACCATTAACTTTTCAACAGGTCACAAATATAACTGTGTACTAGAGATATTCCTAGGCATGCATGGACAATATGTAAAGCAAAGCACATGATGTCTCAAAAATTTCCTGTATTTAGCATCTTTTCTCACAGCGAATAAGCCTTGCTCTGTACAGCACCTTACTGACCTTGGATATAGTTGATTAGACCTTAGTTTCACTTTTGGGATTTGGTTTTTTTCCCCCTTTTCCTCTAGGGCAACTGGTAACCAGAACATAAAAGCATCAGATACATTTAAAAGCAATTTTTAAGCTGTTGTGCTTATTTTGGCTGAGGAATGACATTTGGGTTGTGACTTAAATCTTTGAATGCCTTTGTATATGTGACTACTTATATTTTACTGAACTACAGATATAAGAAATGTTTTTTCATGGCACTGTGGCATATTCTGCTATGGAGGGTTTCTTTCTGTTGAGCCAAAACCCAGGCAAAGCAATATAATGTGGTGGATTCAGCTTGGTAAAAATAAATATTTTCTTTATGTGATGTAGAATTAAGAAGCTCCTGAAACTACAAAAGAAATCAGTTTCTTTGGAGCATATCAAAGGGTTATGAGCCTTGGAAGTAAATACTACCCTATTTTAAAATACTGTCATTTATCATTGACACAATTTTTTTTTTTAACTTACATGGTATTTGGAAGAGACTTGTCCTATACACCTGCTTGAAATAGAAGAGTCTCAAAACTATTTTGGAGGCTTTTAACCATTAGGATGTTAAAATAGACAGACCCAGATCATGTGCAGTCTTAATTTTACTCCTTTGGTAGAAAAATAAAGAAATAGAAAATGACTTAATGAGCTTAGCCAAATGAAGAAACCTCACTGAAAGAAACAGAAAGGGGGAGGGAAGGGCTGGAATGGGGAGGAATGAACAGGCACAATCTGAAGAAGCTAAATTAAAAAAGCTATATCTGGAGCAACCAGAGGGAAGAGATTCTAATATAGAAGGTATCTGCACGCTAGGGCCAGCCTCAGCTACACATAAAGATGATGCAGATGCTGAGCACATGTCAGAAAACCTTTAAATATATGGGTTTTTAAGATCCTGAACCAAGCTCTATGATCAGCACATCATGGCCAACCCAAAATCCTATGGTAAATGTTCTTAAACTCCAACGAAGCATGTTGGATTGGTGCCACTGAAAATTTAGAAGTGGTCAGCTTGTCATTTACCCCATGAAAATCATTAAACAATTGACAGTGCTGGGAACTATTTGAAGATGAAAGAGATTCTTCTTTATAAAGAAGAATACCTAAAATTGCTGAGGTACTTTTATAATGATTATTTAATTTCATCTAGCATGCAAAAGCCTCGTCTGCCTGGTAAAATTAAATAGCTGTGAGCTTATGTGGTAGTTTCTTTCCATGAAATCATAGACAATTAAACATGACATGTTTTGATCAGCTTATGCTGTCTCTGATGTATATAGTTTGGTTTTCCCTTATCATTGCTAGTAACAATATTCACAGATACAATTAATATTTGTAATGAATGTCCAGCCCTTTTTTACAGGCAATCCAAATTTTGTCTAAGTGGCCATTTGTCCCAATAGACTGGATAAGTACATGTGAATGCTAAAAAAATAATTCCTTTGCATGGTTCTGGATTTCCTTCATTTTAGCTACAATCTGATGGTTTTTCTTTGATACTTTAAAAAACAGGAGGAGGAGTCAATTTCCCTGTGATTTTCCTGAAAATATTTCTGTTTAGTTTCCTACATGATTTTGAATATCCTAATAAACTTTGTGAAATACTAGGTATCCTGATAGATAACGTGTGGGTTTTTTTAATCTAGAAAATGGGGCAATAAATTTGTTGACATTTAGAAATAATTTCCTCCTTATGTCTGTTTTGATTTCCAATTGGGCTGAAAGCATACTATGCTTTTTACAGGAGAGCAAAGTGTAGTGTCATTACAATGTTTTATTTGGAGTATCTTTCATTCCCTTTAATCCACTGAAACGTCTTGTTGCTTGTTTAAACACTCGGGAGTGATAGCTTCATTGAACTATCCCATTCATCAACAGCTCAATTCACGCCTACCAGTGCCTGGTGTTGAGAATCTGTTGCCAAAATCTGTCAGGCAAAAAGATATTCTTCTTTCCTCAGTGACAGATGGTTCTCCTGAACAAAGATCTTTCTGCCTGTAAAATATTGTCTCTTTTCAGTGTGTGTGTGTGTGTGACAGATTTTTATTAGATAGCCACAGTTCCATCAATCCAGTGTTGTTCCATCAGGCTGGGTCAGCAGGTGAAAATACAGATTTGTACCACTGCTTTGCAATGCTGGGTCAGCAGCTTAAAGCCCAGTCCAGGCATGGTACTGTCACATCGTTTGGGTGCTGTATCATGATGTCTAGCCCATCTTAAATGGACTGCTCTAGCTCAGGTTCTACACCACGCTAAGGCAGTCATGGGATTCTTGGAACCGAGCTGCTTTGTCTCTGGCTCCTGTGCCACATAGCCTACGCTGTTCTTCTGGGTGCACCAGGAAATGAACACAACTCTAGTCTATTCTTCTGTACCTCAGACTGCTGAGGAAATGAACTCTCAGCAAAACTTTTTACCTATCTATTTTTAATATGTTCCATTTAATAAACTATCAATCCTTTTGAAAATTTTTAAGCACATAAGGCACATTAAAAATGTTCTCAAAGACATTTAGATTCTTGGTATTTTCTGGAGGAAAAAACAAATTAATTGCCGTCACTAAAAGAATATCAGTGAAAGCGTAAATCTAAATAGACATCCTAAAATTTGCATAAATGGAAAGGAAGATGGTTATGCTTTCATTTGATATCATTTTCTATCAGGAAGGATTGTTTTGTCTTACAAATGTTTCTTTAAAGCATCAAACCCTTCTACTTCCCCAGAATCTCTTTAGATTTTCTCTTTTTAAGAAGAAAATTCTAAATTACATTTTCTCCTCTTATGACATATACAAAATATTACAGGGCAGTACAATGCTGAAACAGAGCTGTCAACTCTTTTATTTTTGCAATGAATTCAGCTAGTTCAATAGAGCTTATTGCAGCCAGATTTTGTTAGAAAATGGGTTAACATTATGCAGTATTGTATACTGAAGACATCAGATCCATGCAAATTCTGAAACCATGTTATGTGAAGCATCCTCTTTGCCTGGATAACCAGAGGAAATAATGTATAAATTAAATCTTTATCTTGTTTTTAAATGATGCTGAGCAGTGTGAAACCTACCAAGCAGTCTAAATAACAAATCATTAAACAAATGAAGAAGGTTTGCTGGAACCCTTCTGCATAAGTTGTAGTGCATTTGTCCTATTATACATCTTTCCTCAGTGCTTGCTTATTTTTCATTTGTTCCTACTATTTTAAAATGTTACCTTAATGAACTAGGTGATTCCAGCCACCCAGAATAAGAATGAAGCCATTCTCTTTGTAAGTATTTTTTCCTGGAATGACTTGCATGATGTTTTCTATTTTCCTGTTGCCCCACTGAAAGAAGATTGAAATTTATCTCAGTATTTGACTTAACTGCAGTAATTCAAGATAGCTAAAACTCCCACCCTGATGGTGACATCCTCAGCTGTGTTATGCAGTATGTGAAGAGTGTATAGAATCATAGAATTACAAACTCATCAGGCTGAAAAAGACCTCTTGGATCACTGAACCCAACCATTCCTATCAAACACTAAACCATGTCCCTAAGGACCTCATCTACCTGTCTTTTATATACCTCCAGGGATGGTGACTCAGCCACCTCCCTGGGTAGCCTGTTCCAGTACCCAATGACCCTTTCTGTGAAAAAATTCTTTCTCATATCTAGTCTAAACTTCTCCTGGTGCACCTTGAGGCCACCCCTCTTGTCCTGTCCCCTGTCACTTGGGAGAAGAGGCCATTACCCTCCTTTCCACAACCTCCCTTCAGGTAGTTGTAGAGAGCAANCACCTGGGCACACTGCTGGCTCATGTTCAGTCAGCTGTCAACCAACATCCCCAGGTCCTTCTCCTCCAGGCAGCTTTCTAGACAGACTTCTCCTAGTTTGTAGCTCTGCCCCTAGTCTGCTGTTGTGCCCCAAGTGCAGGACCCGGCACTTGGCCTTGTTAAACCTCATGCCATTGGACTCTGACCAGCAGTCCAGCCTGTTCAGATCCCTTTGCAGAGCCTCCCTACCCTCTAGCAGATCAACACTTCCACCCAGCTTAGCGTCAGCTGCAAACTTGCTAAGGGTGCACTCAGTGCCTTCATCCAGGTCATTGATAAAGACATTGAACAGGGCTGGATCCAACACTGAGCTCTTGTGGACATCACTAGTGTCACCCAACCATCTAACCAGTTTTCCGCCCAGTGTATGTGAAGCAGTTATACTTCTCTATGATACAGAAAGCTTGAAACTTACTCTGCAAAAGTTTCTTGAAGATATGTTACTTCAAAAGTTAATACCTGTACTCAAGTTTAGTCCTACTGAAGGTAATGGTGGACATGAAAAGATAGAGTCTTTACAGGTAAACAGGGTTAGCTTCACTGATAATGTGCAGCAGGAGACAGTATGAGCTGCATGCATAGCTCCAGAAGCTTTGAGCACCCTTCTGAAGTGGGTGCTTCAGTGAAACAAGTAGGAAGTTCACTTTATAGTCTGGTGGATCTCTGGCACCCTTTTGTTCAATCATAGGCAAAAAAAAAAAATATATTTATAATCTAGAAAAGAAGAGGGTTTTCAAGCATTATTTTAAATTATGACAGGATTCTTGCCTCCAAACATCTGATATCTGTAGGAGCTCTGTTCAATTTTGTTTTGATAACATTTTGAGGAGAGTACTCAAAATGTCTTTTGAATGAATTTCACAGTCATTTTTTTGAGGTTAACAATACAGGCCATCTTTTAAAATAGTTTTTTTTTCTAAGATGTGAAAGTTGAAAATGTAGGAATTACAGTTGGCTTGAAATGCATGAGAAGGCTGCCTAACTTCACATGAGCTTTTTCCTAGGACCCAATGATCCACTAAACCTCCTAAGGAAAGAAAGGATCTTCCATATATAGAGGAACATGAAATATTTGATGAAGGGTCTTCAGTCTGCCAATTTTGCCTCAAATCTGTCCTGCTTGTGCTGTTGCAATGCACCAAATCTAAACTTCAGTTTCTTTGTACACATACTTGCTTTATGGAAAGGGAAGTGTAGCTTAATATTAATTATTAATAGATTAAAATGCAAATCAGAGAACCATACGGTTCTAGTTTGTACACATCTGGAGTACTGTAGTGATGTAGTACAGGCATCACAAAGGATATAAGAGGAAAAACCATAAAGTCAAGAAAAGAGATAAGCAGGTAAGACATGGAAAGACTGAAAAAACCCCGAAATTTATGTATTCTCTGAAAGAATGATCTCAATGGACAAAAAAATTGCAAGGTACGTTCAAAGCAGCAACCCTAGAGAAAGTTACTGTCTACAGTTCATTGAATATAAACCTATGGAATTAAGGATGGTATTTCAAAACAGACAATAATGGATAAAATTCTGTTGCTGTATGGATTCCTAAAGGGATTAGTCAAAATCAGAGTTATCCAGAATCAGTAAAATCTTAATGGTAAGATTAATTCACATAATCAATATTTAAATGCTATTTATTTACAACCCAATAAAGCCTAGACTTCACTAGAATAATTATTTTATATTAAATACTAATTGATGACTAACATGAGGCAATTGAAAACTAATTACTATGGTGTTGGTATGGAGTCTTTTATTTCCCAGTCTAGGCAAATGGATTTTTAATAATTTGTTATTAACTAACATAGATAAATGTTTTATTGAAGAAAGATGAAATTGATATTTGAGGACTATCACTTAATCTTTGCTTTCATTATTTCCAACAGTGTTCTTTTAGATACATGAGTGTTTTCTTCCCCACTTCTTCTCATCTTTATGCCTGAGGATAGTAATATCGATGAAGTGAGAGTAGAAAGTCATAAGAATCATTTCATTCTTTGGCAGGTGGTAAAACCTTTCTCCTTCCTAAGCTGCACAGAATGTGCCTGTGATTAGATAACAAATTCAATAAAACAAAGCATATTGATTGCCAAAGGGAGGATTTTTTTTTCCAAACTAATGGTGCTAAGCGCTGTAGGAGCCTGTTCAAAGCAAAGCTACTCCAGACAGCTGTCATCTGCAAGAATGATTCAGGTGCCAGGGATAACATAGTTACTGAAAAAAAAAAAAAGAGGGTTTTATTATTGCAGATAAAGCCTGCAGAGCAATTCTGGTGGGATATAACTGTTCTAGATGTTAGCTATTTCTTATAACACATGGATATTTGATCAGCTTTGCTCTTTTACAGGATTTTGCATTTAAGGATCTCAAAGCACTGTATCAGTGGCAAATATTTAAACTAAACAGCTTATTTGTGAATGCCATCTGATACAAAGCCTAGACAGAAAATTGTTGTCACGCTTTTTGAAATTATCTTTCAAAACTAGTTTGTTCTTATTTGTAGTAGAGAGTTAAAATTCTGTACCAAAGAAAATTTTGAAGTAATTTAATAAGCATTAAAATATGATGTTAAAAATGTGAACACTTTTCCCATAAGGTAGAAATTATTAAGGTAATATCTGTACATTGTTATATTGGTGTTAATATTACAATTGTTGCAGTATTTTCAGTGTCTCTAAACAAAACACTTCAGTTTATCCACATTATGGAAAGAACCAAGCAGAAATGATGTGTTTTGACACTTCTCCCCCAAACTATAATCAAATTGGACACATTCTTATGAAATGTTTTCATTTCAAAGTGACTACAGTTTTTCTGGCAGGACACTGATGTCTGTCCCACCAGCACTATTTTACCCTTCTTAGAGCTATTTTCTGTTTAAACTGAGGTACATGCTTTCTAGATCACTCAGGAGTTGGTGAATTCTCTTGCATTAAATGCTGGAAGTCCTGGTTTTGCAAGACCCATTCTCATCACGAGAGGGGGGATCTGGATATGTTCACCTGTGATAACTGCATTAACGCAGAACACACTACAAATACAAGTGTCTCAGCATTCAGCTTCGTTCATAAGGTGAAGAACACCTGGTCATACTCCTTTGTAAACCAGGACTAGGCTTGAGGTGCCATAAACTTGCTTCTGATTTCTCTGTCAAGGTAACGACTTGGCATCTAGATATCTGGGGAACAGTATGCTATTTCATAACAGATCCTTCTATCCAAGTAGTTTTGTTTGGAATTTGAAAAAATGTGTTTATCAGTGTTCTTGCTGCTTTAGGAAATATTTCTTTGATTATTGTTTTTCTTCTTCTTAGAGTAAAAGTAACTAACCCCTGACAGCATGGTATCTAGCTTATCATCCCCCTCTTACAAATGAAACAGCAGGTCTAGTTAAAGGATTTTTATGTGCACTTAGGAGCTTTCTCAGGTACTCCATTTTTCTAATGTAATGCATCACAGTGTGAGAATTCAAAGACTGATCCTACTTTAAAGATCTAGCTATTGGTTGTGTTGCAAATAGTGTCAATGTTGGTATTGATTTAAAATAGTTGTTAAAATAATGGCTGTTCATCTGTCTGTATTCAATCAGCTTGAAATGCCTGTCCAGTTCTCAGTATAAACAGTAGAATTCACAGCCAACTAATTCTCAAAATCTGTTGTCACAATCTCATAATCTTGTGGAAGTCACGTGGTGATTCTCAAGCATTCATGATCATGTGAAAGCTCACTATTGTAGGTCAGAATACTACTTGGTACAACAGGGAAACAAGGTTTCAGAAACCTATTAGAAATTGGTCAAGGACCAGTATGAACACGGCTATCTACTCATTTGCAGAACATTTAGACTTTGGTAAACACTATCGTTCTACTGTTATAGGGCATTAGAAAGAAGTATAACTTGATGTAACAGGGAAAGCAGGTTCAGAGAATGCTTTGCCAGCACCTTGTCATATAACAGTTCAGCGAAAGAGGTGTCCCTCTCACTTTTTAACTGCAGAACTGTCCATGTGCACGTAACTGTTTTGTGTCAAAGTTCATGAGAGAAAATCACATTTAAGCTTTATGTTCAGAGAATAAATCTGTCAGAATCCAAGAAGTTTCAGGTTGCCCGAGTCTAGCAGTGAAACATAAGTGAAGGAAAAGATTTTATTTTCAGATTTAGTAATCAAATTAGTCTTTCTACCTTGTTATAAACCGAGGAACGTTGAGCTTAAACCCTCCCTCTGACTAAAGCTGTGCTTATCCAATTGAAGAGCAGATGAGGAAACAATATAATTTATCTTGTTTCTAGCCCCAAATAACTCTGATGGAATAGTGAAATTAAAATTATTTGATGATAATGAAAATTAGTCTACGAAGATGTGCTAAGTATGTATGAATAATTTGAATTGATTGAATAAACAAATCAAATTAAATTGTATAAAATGTCCAAAACTCCTATTACTCTATAGTTGCTATTTTGCACATAGAAATCTAACCCAGCTAAGTAGTGTATATGTCAAATTATAAGCGCAAAAAGGAATTCTTTTGGCCAGATAGTTTGATTATAAGTGCAAATTGCGATGAACATCATCTATTCAGGCTAGAGAGAAGTGCTGGAAAAACATCAAAACTCAACCTGCACATGACAGAAAATTTAAGACAATTCCACTGGTTTTGTTGTAGTGACTAGGTGCACTCAAGCTGTGAACTTGTGATCTACTGAAGCAGGTATAAACTGATGTTACTTTTTAAAGACACGATCTTGAACTCCTGTTCTTCATTTCCATCCCAATGGTGTCTCCTTGTGCTTCCACAAGCACGTGTCATCAGGTGGCAACCTGCTCAGGCAACTGGGTCAGATTAAAAGAAATGTAGAAGAAGAAAAGCTAATTTTCAGCTGACTTGGGCCCATGGTTCTGTTCACCATGTGGCCTATAAATATAATCAGTTTCTATGTAAGAGAGATGGCTTGAGAAGAGGAATAAATTTTATAAATATGAAGAAAAATAAATTGTATTTTTCCATTCTTTTCTCATTGTTGTCATAAAATTGAGTCCCTCATTTCATTACAGATAACTATTGCCTTGCTCAATTCATGAGGAGGACCAGGAGAGTTGCTTATTTTTGGATGAGGGATTGAGAGATATTTTGGTCCAGATTACAAGTCCTTACAGTTCTTAATATTGTTTCTGGGTGGCATAAAAATGTTTTAAATGTTTGTCTTCAGAAATAACTTCTGAACCTTGTGGTGTCAAAGAACACCATGTGTCAGAGAAGTTGGGTCTCCCCACTTGCCAATTACTCATTTAATAATAATAATAAACCCTAAACTTTAATGATCTTTCCTGGTTGAGAAGGTTTTTGTACTGATGGAGGAAAGAGGGAGCATAACAGGACCTCTGTCAAGTTTCCAGTCACCACTAACACCATGCTAGTGTTTGAAGGCACACTGAAGCATTTCATAGGAAGAAATAAATAATTTTTTATATTTATGGGGTGTCACTAAACATGGTACCTAAAAATTACACAGTGAAGTCTTTATAGGGACTTCTGATGCTAAGCAAAGTGATAAAAATTTCAAAACACACACACCAGCCTCAGAGTAATTTTTTTTCTAATACTTTATTTTTCATATTTTCAGTCTTTGCAGTGTCAGAGTTATTCATTCCATCTGACACTTCCTTCAGAGGATATAGCAGCTGTACAGGTCATCTTCTCATGGATATGTCAACAGTGACAAGCAGTGTGCATCTACTGAAAATTTGTTTTTGGCTGCCCTTATAAATTGTCATGAAGGTGCCTACCTGTTCCTTGGAGATGTTCTACTTCAGTGCAAAACTGAATTTTGTTACTTATATTGTCCAGTGCATCAGCAAGCATTTGTCTCAAATTGACAGCAGCAATGAAATTTTTTCTCCCTGGAAACAAAAGCTTTGGATCACGTCAATAGTTGGTTATGAATGGCAGAATTTCTTTTCCTTATGCATCCTCCCAGTGTTCCCTCAGTCCACCATTATTTAGCTTTTGTCTTTTCTAGAGTTGTATGACTATATGCTACTCATAAAGAAAGTTTGATTTCCACAGCATGCTTCAGCAGTCTTGTAGTTACCAGTGATTAAGAATGCTGGCAATCTTGCATTTTTAATCCATTATCGCTGCATAGGCTAAAACTCTGAGCTACTTTAAGGACTTAGAATTTAAATCATCTTTTATTAGTTTTAGCTTGGTTATTATGATTATGGTGATGGTTATGGCTTTGTACAATATTTGTCTTTGTCAAAAGTTCTGTTTTCTTGATAGGGTGACTTTGAATCATACTCTTGGGGACATTGTATGGAGACAGGTGAATGAACCTAAGAAAGCAGTTTTTTATTTCATTCATGTCCTTACTTGAATTTCACTAATCCCTAAGTTATTGAAACATCTCCACTACTGAGGCCTTTTTTAAAAAAAAAGGCCTGTAGTTTAGAAAAACCCAAGTGTCACAAATATAAAAATGTGGTTGCTGTTACTCTGCTTTGCTCTGTTGAATCAGTACAAACAACCAGAGATGATACTTTAGACAAAAATCATCCCTTCGTACTTTTCCATGCAAATGGAGACAGAAACACATTGCAAAGCTTAAGTCATTGTTATAAGATAATGTGGAAGGAAAGTATGTCTGGGGAGAGTATCAGAACAATAACTTTAAACATTAGGTGCGATGAACATTAGATGTGATTGCTGAAACCTGTTGCCTGTTTCTGGAAGGAGAGAGTCTCCTGTCCTGTAACTTCAGCAAATAAGGGGCTTAGTATGCATTTTAACTGTTTTTAATCAAATCCTTACCTTCACTTTGGAAAGGTGGGTGTGGTCTTATGAAAGTGACACAGAAGAAAGAAAATAGGTGAGCAAAATTTCCTATACAAGTTAATCAATTAATACCTCATGAGGCACCTTTATGAATATGTATGGCCTAAAATTTGGGTTGTAGATGAGATATTTTCTCCATGGACAGTCTAATTCAGGGGTTCTGATATGAAAAAAGAATTTTACTCTCACTTATCAATACTAGCATGGCACAATACAGAGAAGTTTTAATGTATTTAGAGGTTTCAATTTTAATTAACTTGTGAAAAAGATTTGTAACAGTGGACTTTTGATTTTAAGAAAGCAAAACCCAGAAGAACCAAAACCTTAGATGGTAAGTATAAAGAAGAAGAGGATGATACACTTCTGATAAAAGAGCATATGATTTCTGATAATTACATTACAGGCAAAGAAATGATTTTTATGTATTGATTTGTTCAGTGTGCTTTGACTAGGTAGAGAGAGGAAATGCTAAGATATTCTGAAACAATTTACTTAGATATTGAGTAAAAACAGACCCAGTGATCAATAGTGAAATGCCCTAAAATGAAACAAACCAAAACACACTAAATATCCCTCTTGCTAATTTGGGTTGATAGGTGCTTGTGCTGTACAGCTTGGGAGAGCTCCTCTCTATCTTGCAGTCTGTTACGTACATGTGATTTATCCAGTTGTGAATGTCACAGTTAAGTTTCACAAATTGTTGGAACACCTCTGCAACATCCAGCTCTTTCATGGGGACAAAGAGATACATGGAAGGAGCAGTGGCATTACCAAGATTACTGTCCTGCTAGCAAGGATTGGAAATCCTTGAAGGCCTTTGTTGTTTCATGTTACCTTGTATTTTCACAAGAATCATCTTTTGCTTTGCTAATTCTTCCCTGTCTGCCCTGTTGCATAAATGGAGAGAGTCGTAGCTTCTGAGAAAGAGAATTGTACATACATTTTGTCTGCATCAGCAGGGGCAAGTTGTGCTTGTGGGCACCAAATAAATGAAGCTTTCTTTTTCATGTAAGAGCCTAAGCTAAATATCTATGCAGTAGATGCTAACTGGGCCACACTTACCATTCTGCTACAGATAACTGTGTGGAATAAAAAGCTCTCCCAGCAACTGTGGAGATGGAAGCATTATCTCTCCATGATGCTCAAATTCACAGATGTTTTCTGGCAGCTAGTGCTAAAAAGACAATAATTCTATAAAACAGGATTGCACACAAAAATGCTCATGCTGAAATTCACTCTATCTGGAAAGTTCAGTCCTGCAATAGATGTAAAAAAACGCAGTGTGCACAGTCTCATTGCTTAGCCTTCTGTCCTCTGTAGGCACAAATTCTTTGCCCAAACCAAAATGTGCAGAAGTTCAGTATACAGAATTAAAATCATCAGGGCTATATCTGTTCCACAGAAGAGTAGGGAGAGACCACTGAAAATCCTGTGGCAATAGTATAATGATATTAAAGCATATGCAACCATCTCTCAGTATCTTCATCTTCTGAAGTTTAAAAAATTCCTTCCATGAATTCATATACAAAATTAAGAGCACATGATAGAAATCATCCCTCCAATCATAAAAGAGTATTTCATCACGAACAAAGAGGACTTTCACAATCAATTTCTTATTGTATTCAGGGACCTTTATAAGAGAGCACACTTAGTAAAAGAATAATCCTTCAAAAGCATGAGGAATTCTAAGTACTTCCTTGATAGATAAGGAGTAGTCACTTGCGGCTCATTTTTATGTGCCATTTCTATTGCAACAGCAACATTAAGACTTACAGAACATTGCAAAATATATGAAGCTAAGATTTTTCTAAAGTTGTTAATGAAATTGTAGTTGCGTAATTCAGATGTTGGTATATTAGAAGCTTTTTATTACAAGATGAACCTGAAATGAGAGTTTCAGGTGCATCATAAGATGAAATACTGTTAGTCTGCAAACCTTTTCAGTAACTTGTAATACTGGGCTTTGCTTTCACTTGATTGTATTTACATTCCAAAATTTGACTCTTAATACTCAACTTGCCTGTTACATCCTACTTAAAAATGTAAGAATCATAAAAAGATAGATTGCAAGGGATGTTTAGATGGCATTTAGTCCAACTTCCTTCTCTAAGCAAGGCTAATTTTAAAGTTTATATAAAGTTGTTCAGGGTTTTGTCCATCTGAATTTTGGAAACCCCTAAGGATGGAAACCTATTTCAGGCCTTAACCATGATCCCTGAAGAGGAAGTTTACTCACAGCAAGACTGAGTTTACCTTCCTGTCAGCCATGTCCTTTTGCCATGCGCTTTTGAGATGAGTCTAGCTTCATCTTTATACTTTCCCTCTACATTGTAAAAAAGCTATTCTCTAAGTTTTCTCCAGAGTAATCAAACCCAGCTGTCAGCCTCCCTTCGTACACTGTGGTTTCTGTCCCTGAGCAATTTAGTGTCTTTAGCTGGGTTCTCTCTTACTCCCAGTCAGAGGTCTTGCCAGCACATAAAAACGTTGATCTTGAAGACTGACTACTTGTAAAAAATACATCTTTTGATTTCTGTCAGCCTCTTTTGAATAACTCCTTTTGTTGCTTTTGTTGTCTGGTGACATTTCTTCTCTTACTTGAGGATATGTATAAGACACATTTCTTATCTATTACTGCATGAGTTGCTGAACAGAGGAAACTACAAAGTGAATGTACAGCACACTGGAGAGAAATAGAGAAAAATGACATTTTTGCACTTGTAGAAATTGCTTTGTTTTGTAATTGTGAACAATATTATTTTTTCTTTTGTGCATCTATAGATTGCATTATTGCCCCATCCCTGGAAACATTGAAGGTCTGGTTGGATGAGGCTGTGAGCAACCTGATTTAAGTAAAGATGTCCCTGCACATCGCAAGAGGTTTTGACTAGATGATCTATAAGGGTCCCTTCCAGCCCAGCCCATTCTAGGATTCTAGGATTCTATGTAAATCTTAGAATTGTTCTCATATTCTTTACTTAACTGAATAATCCCTTGTCAGTTGCATGCTTTTGCTCTTTATGCCACTTATTTGGATAACCATGGTAGGCAGACTTGCAGTGCTCAAAGGCTGTTTGGGTACTTCTAAGTACATGAAGCAGATAAGTGATGGCTTTACCTTGAGACACTTCTACTTTTTCTCCACAGGGAAACTCATATGGCATTTTCACTACATGCCATTTACATTTTACTTACGTTTATCCAGAAAGTCTTTATAGAACTACTCAGAGCCTTTATTATTGTGCTCTTTTGTTTCTCAAATGTTTTCCTTCTATTTCTGTTGTGCTGTTTCCCTCCAAATCAGTATGCATAACCTTTAATTGCCTTATTGTCTTTCTGACTGGGCAGATCATATACTTTCTTCCAGTAGCAAGCGAAGGTCAGTGCCATTGGCAATATACTATAGTGCCCATCTGTCACCTTACTGGCCTAATACGCAAGCAATATTGTTCACTGGGGTGGGATGGTGACACTTTACTTCTTGGACACCTGTTAACCTTTTGCAGTTCTGAGACTGGAGGTGTGTCCTGTGGTAAAAGATTTTCCTACATTTTAACCGGAGGCTGCCAGAACTGAATTCCTTCTGTCTGTAAAATTAATCCAGCCTATACTTCATTTCTTCAGGAAAAGGGGGCCACTGTGAACAACTAATAGCCCATTAGTTCTCCTTGTAAATCTCAATGAAACTGGCATTGCAGGCTGTGTGCTACAGTCCCATGGAACTATAGGTATTCCCTGTCCTTTAGTGAGATGTGTGAAAGACAGCCCAAAAGCCAGAAGTGAAAACATTCTAAACTGTTTCCTGTTTTTGAGAACACCTGCCTGGATCTAATTGAGTTATATCTATTTGAGAAAGTCTCATGTGAGAAATAGTGGAAAATAATTATTTTTCACATTTATGTTAATTTTTTCCAGGTGATGCAGAAAGGAAGACGTTTACCCTCTGCTGTGAGTAAGAGTGAGGAAGCCTGCTTTACCAGCCCTTCTGCTTAACCACTAAATTTCCAAGCAATAATCTTCTACTTTAACCTTTATTTTAGGGTACTGGAAATTATTTGAATGTTGGACTTCAGTGAAGCCTTTGACACTGTTTTCCTGCAATATTCTCCTGGAGAAACTAGCTGCTCATAGGTTGGAAAGACATGCTCTTTTCTGGGTAAAAATCTGTCTAGATGGCTGGGTCCAAAAGAGTCGCGGCAAATGGAATTAAATGTAGTTGGTGACCAGTCACAAGGGGTGTTCCCCAAGGTTCAGTGCTGGGCTCATTCTGTTTAGTATGTTTATTAACAGTCTGAATGAGTGGATTGAGTGCGCTCTCAGTAAGTTCCCAGGCAATGCCAAGTTGTGTGTTGAGTGTTGATCTGCTTGAGGGTAGGAAGGCTTTACAGAGGGGTTTGTACAGGCTGAATTGATGGCCTGATGCCAATTGTANGGGTGGACAAGGTCCTGAGGGGCATGGTTTAGTGTTTGATAGGAATGGTTGGACTTGATGATCCAGTGGGTCTCTTCCAACCTGGTGATTCTATGATTCTATTATTCTAAGGCTAACTGCCAAATCTTGCACTTGGGTAACAACCCCATACAGTGCAGCAGGCTTGGGATCGAGTGGATGGGAAGCTGTCTGGCGAAGAAGGACCTGGGGATGTTGGTCAGTAGGTGGTTGGATAAGAGCCAGCAGTGTGCCTGGGTGGCCAAGAAGAGCAACAGAAATCTTGGCTTATATCATTAATTGTGTGAAGAGCAGGATTACGGAAGTGATTGTCCCCTTGTACTCGGCACTGGAGAAATGCCCACACCTTGAATAGCGTATTCAGTTTTGGGCCCCTCACTACAAGAGAGACATTGACGTGAAGTGTGTTAAAATGATAACAAATCTGGTGTAGGGTCTAGAGCACAATTCTTATGAGGAGTGGCTGAAGGAACTGGGGTTATTTAGCCCCAAGAAAAAGAGGCTGAAGGGAAACCCTATCACCCTCTACAAGCACCTGAAAGAGGTTGTAGCAAGGTGAGTGTTGGTCTCTTCTCCTGAGTAAGAAATTATAGGACAAGTGGAAATGGTCTCAAGTTGCACCAGGGGAGTTTTAGACTGGATGTTAGGAAATAAAGTTTACCAAACACTGGACAATCTGTCCAGGGAAGTGGTTGAGTCACCATCACTGGAGGTGTCTAAAAGATGTGTAGATGTGGTCCTTAGGGACATGGTTTAGTGGTGAACTTGGCAGTGCTAAGTTTACAGCTGGACTTGATGATCTTAAAGGTGTTTTCCAACCTAAATGGTTCTGTGATTCTGTTATTCTAAATAATGATGCTGATCTTTTAACTCTCTTCTTATGGTCTTCTGAGAATTCCTTCCCCATTAGGAAGAAGATGACCTCAGATTCTTCCTTATTTATTTTAAGTGTTGGTCTTTTAGAAACTGCTTTTCCTTGAGGGAGAACAATGGCTTGATGAGCTCACATCCCTGTAATAGATATATTTCACACTGGTGCTACATTTTTTGTGATTTCCCATTTATAATTTTGTTTTTCATGAATTCAATTCACACGCTGCCCTGTAAGGATAAAGTTACAATTGTAAACTTTCAGGTCTATCAACTTATTTTCTGGGCATTGTGCATTCTGGGCTTTGAGCAAAATATTGTTGAACAATGCAAGACCTATTGGTCTGTGGAGGGACTACTGTTCTCAGCTGTAACACCATCCATGGAGTCTTTGAAGAGGTCAGTCTGGTTGAAAATGCTGTTTTCATCTTCCCCATGTTGTGCACATTCTGCACACCTTTCCATGGTGATGTAAAGCAACAATCTTCTTTCATCTGTTCCTAAATGCCAGTAAGGTCAGTTCTTTCATAGTATTTTGTTTTCTCTAAGGTGTGCATGTAGTTTGTCCATAGTCCACGCTCTATATGTTGGGACCATGTCATTTCTTCTGGGTGGCACAAATTTAACTGCATCCTGGGTTGGTTTTTTTTTTTATTTTAACCTACTTACCCTTGTTACAAGCTTAACTGCCACAAATAATATCATAAATTGCTGTTCAGTCTTCTATAATTATAGGTTAATTTTCCCTTCATAAATAAAATACTTTCATATTTATGTGGAGCCCTACGCTCAACAAATAGCTATGTTTTACTGATGTATGTTGATAAAACTTCAGATTATCCTAGAAAGAGATAACAATGTCAAAAGAAAAAACCACCTTAAAGGTTATTCAGAGAATCTAAATAAAGCAGATCTCAATGCCACCCTCCTACTATACCATGAAGTGCTTAGCAGCACTGTCTTTCTTGCAGATATTGTCTCGTATTTCAGCTAGATGTTTTGACAAGGTCTAGACAAATTCCTTTTGTCAATGAATCACCACACACTCAGTTCTCCATCTGCAGTTAACACTGGCTGGAGCAGCTCAAGCAGACCAGGTCACTGGGAGCACTGGATTTCCAAGGAGTTTCTGTTGAATACTTGACAAAAAGAAGAAATACTACCTAATGAACTGCCTATTCTGTGTGTGATTCCAATATCCCACCCAGCTCTGATACGGTCCTTAGAGTGTGAGAACAGGACCTAGAATAGCATGGGATGTTTAAATTGCAAAACTCCCAGAGATTTCAAGGTATGTGTTTTCAGGAGGAAAGGAAAGTTTCTAGTCCATTCACTAATGTCAGTAATAACATCAGTAAAACTTTTCTGACTTGTACAAATCTGTAATTATATAAATTTGACAGCATAAAGGGATGCAATATGCCCTCCTCCACCTGTTGTTACACCGCTTTATCTGAATGGTGTAAAATAGTCTTAGTGTGAAAGAGTCTTAGCCATGGATAGCAGCTCGCATGAAAGAGCAAAATATTGGCAATCACAGCTGGCATGTAGATCCAGAAAGATAATCTTGTCCTGCAAGATGTACAATGCACACCAGGGAAAGGTTCAATAAGCACTACTTACCTACAGCTCACAATTTCTTAGCAAACAAATGCTACACAGCCCCCTCAGTGAGTTTGATAAATGTTTCACTTACATGGCAAGGTGTAAGAGAGGCAGGAGTTGATGCATCAATATGTAAATAAAACATTTGTCCGATATTTTGAGAGATTCTGGGTAGTACTTGTCAGCTGAAGAGCTGCCTGGCAGCAGATAAAGCCAAGTTATCAACATTATTAGCACCACAATCTAAACTGGACTGCTGCTGCTGCTGTTTATGCAGCTTCAAAGGATTTTATATTTGTGTAGGAGAGCCTTAATTTTGTTTAAGGAGCTTTCATGATTTTGAAACTTGTATTTGTTTTTCCATCTGACACACTGTTATGCTGTTGTAAATTTGAATGGGGGTAACAGAAGGTAATAGGAGGTAGCTTATTCTTCTGTTCATTTTGTCCTTGCAAGATATTTCTAGAAAGAATTTCAGAAGAGACTTAGGAAGTGCCCAACAGAGCAGCTTTCAGAGGAAGAGAACAGTGTGTTTACAAGCTGCAGTCACAATCTGGTAATCTTTGAACCACGCAGGCTATATCACAAAATAGAAAACACACAAATACAATTATTGCTCTGTTTAATTTTCCTTCTTAACCTTCCTAGTACAGGGTTATTAACAGTATTTGTGTTTTGCAAAGTTGCCCATTCCTGTTTCAAAGATGACTTCCTAAAATCTGTGATGTTTGTCTGTCTACACACATAAATATACACAATCTTACAAATGATCTAAGTCCTTTGTCACTCTCCACTTTCATGAGTAGTTGAATGTGTCAGGCTAAAAAAAGACACCTGTAGAGTTAGCTTTAGACATTTGGAATACCTTGTGCTTCTTAAGTGGACTGCAAAGCTCAAAGTACCTGTATTTTACACAACATGACATAAGCTTTTATGAACAGACCCATTTGGGATCAAGACAATTTTCTGTAAATTCTGAAATTGCCTGTCTACCAGTGCATGCAAGATGATATAAACAAGTACCCTTACTCTGCCTCTTAAATTAAAGTTCTTTTCTTCCATGAGTGCTATTACTTTTTCTCTGGGCAAGAAATATGTAATGGAAGAAATTAGTGCTGTAAGGACTGCAAATGTGGGAAGAGCCACAAAAATCCTCTGATTAATTTCTGTGAGGAAGTGATTTTTGGGCACTCTCTGTTTTGGGCTGGTTACATCAAACTGTTACATATGATAAAGATTTGTCTTATGTTAGTCTGATCAGTCAGATTCAAGCACTGAGGAAAGAGATCATAGAATCATAGAATAACCAGGTTGGAAGAGACCCACTGGATCATTGAGTCCAACCATTCCTATCAAACACTAAACCATGCCCCTTAGCACTTCATCCACCCGTGCAGCTACATCTCTTCCCATACAGTGCAGATACACAGAAAGTCTGGCCTAAAGCATGGGAAGGATACTCCAGCTGGGCAGGACAATGGAGCATTGATAAGGGCTGTGAAGCCTACTTTTGGCCTGTTTACAGGGAAGGGGTTGGGTAAGGGCTTCTTTTCACCCCTATTTTTTTCAGAATATAAGCAGAAAACTTTTGGAACAGTAAATTATTATTATCATTATTATCATTATTATCATCTAACCAAAAGGAAAACAAGTCAAAATAAGGTATTTTGTGTCAGCATACTAAACATATTTAAGGGGTTTTTTTTGTCTCCATATAGAAGAACTTCAAAAGCAAACAGTTAATTTAAGAGACATCAAACTGCTTATATTTGAAAGTCTTTTCCTTCATCTGATGCTGTATGCATTACTATTCTGTCTCCTCTTTGCTCCTCTCTCTTGATCATAGATTGGTTTGGGCTGGAGGGGACCTTGAAGACCATCCTGTTCCTACCCTCCTGCCATGGGCAGGGACACCTCCCACTAGACCAGGCTACTCAAGTCTCCACGTCTTCTTACTTTCTTCACCCTAAAAATGCATTTTCTGCCAGATTTTCTGTTTCCTGAAGAATGACCACAGACCACAGAAAGGAACAGTGCAGAAATAAAAATTATTTTTCTGTGGACAAACCAGCAGACTGTCAAGGGTCTGTTCCTGCTGGTTCCACATCATTTCTGTGTAATTGTAGGCTTGTTACACAAAATTTTCACAGCTGGTTGGTCACTAAACTCTTCACCTTTTCTTATCCAGCTCTCCATATCTGCTATCTGACTTCAAGTAGTGCTGACCAGCTGCCTCTGTCATCAGTGAGAACTCTCCCTTACATGTACGAAGCTGTCTAAAATTCTAATTACTTCATTAAGTCAGTCTCAAGCCTTTACAAACTGAGTATCCTGAGTCAATGACTTTTTTGAAACATTCATCTGAATCTTGTTCTCCTGTACAAAACAGTGAGTGTATGTATCCTGTTGTATGGAAAGAGGAGTAAGTATTTTACAGGACTTCTAAAGGTCCCTTCTGACCTAAACCATTCTATTATTCTATAAAAGCAATAGAAATGAACAGTGATAAAGAAATTACATCCACATTCTCAAAAAACTGAATCTAAATCATGAGACTGTTTCTACACTTCAGGTCTTGCTTGAACTCTAGACTAGCTCCACTGCTTCTCTGAACCTTCAGTGAGAAGGACAAATGGGCACCTGGCCTGGAAGAAAACATCATGTGGCCTGGCCAGATGCACAGTTTGTTAATCAGAAGGCCAGCACAGTGAGTCACAGGTTGCAGTCCGGGCTTAACCAGAAGGAAATCAGAATTTTACTCCCACAATGTCCTGTACAATCTAGACTAATGTGCAGCCTAGACTGATTTGCAGCCTAGACTTGGATTCCTAGAAGCATATATGAGTGCAAAAGTTTGAAAAACTCAAAGTTTGTGTTCTAGAAAGATTTTTCCTTGTGCTAAAGAGTGAGAGCTCCTCTAAGCATATCTAGGAGGACTTTTAGGAACATAAACCACCATAACAATCTCCAGGATTGAGACCCATAAAGGCCAGAGCTGTGTGAAGTGTGTCCCTGATCCTACTCTAGTAGGATGGAGGAACCTGCATTGCTGAATGTCCAGGGCTTATGGAGATTGCTGGTGGCATCAAGGCTACTCATGAAACCTCACTGTGTCTGTCAGGCTGTTTGCTGGCACTTGTGTGACTTCAGTGCTTACATACTACCTTATTGGGGACATTACTACATGGAGTATTACTACATGGAGTTA